>CAJQZN010044090.1:0-45398 GCA_907164685.1 Colias eurytheme | reverse complement strand
GTTGTTAGTTATTCTTTAGATTCACAATTGTAATGAGCATTTCCGCAAGCAAGTTGTATCGTAGTTAGATATATCATAGTTTTGACATATTAAAGTTCCAACAAAACCCTCAAATTTTTGAGCAGGGTTGAGCAAGATAATTTGAAAAATGTGCCGTGTTAAGTATTATAGAAAAGGTTAGTTCGTTGGTAATTATTATTTCTTCTTCATTTACATGTTGTTAGTAAAAATAAACTTTGACTAACAGTCAAAGTATATTTTAACTAATACTACTTAATATCTATTATACCTACTTATGTTCAGTATTTATCTGTATTATTCATCATCTTCAGCCCATATACGTTCCCACTGCTGGGACACGGGCCTCCTATGAGGGTACAGGCCATAATCCACCACGCTGGCCAAGTGCGTGTTGGCGGATGACACATGTCATCGAACTTTTTAATTCTTCGACATGTCGGTTTCCTCACGATGTTTTCCTTCACCGTTCGAGCAGTGGTGATGTTACAACATGCGCAGATAAATTGAAAAATCAATTTATTTCCTGCGCGCTCGCCTGGTCTCGAACCCCGGACTTATCGATTCGAAGTCCGAGGTCTCACCACTGAGCCACCACTGCTTATCTGTATTATTATTGCTTGGTAATTAATATATTTTCATGTCGTATACCTAATTATAAATTAGGTATACGACATAATACGAACGTACACATAAGTTTGATGTGTATTAGCTGGATTTATTTTTACACACTCACAGACTTATATTTTATGTTAAAAGAGTGTTAATAGTGTAAATCATGATATTTTTTCACAATTAATAATAATCCTTTTTTCTAATGGTGTTGGCATTAAATTAAACCGCGCTGTCGTTTCGTTCACAAAAAGTGATGTTATGAGGAGCATATTCGGTCAAATATAAAATCTGTGCGAAAACAATAAACACGTGTGAGGCCCTCACGGCAGATCGGGGCGGTCTGACGCGAAGTGGGGACAGCGTTGTCACTGTATCGCTCTTGCCACGCTGTTCAACAGACTTCGATAGATTTCGACTATTCGATAGTTCAGTTTTGTGTTAAGACCGCTGTGACAACCAACCCGTGAGACAACCAAACCCGGTCTCCCCTACTATCCCGTGAGACCGAAACCTTCACTGAGAGGGTATGACGTCTCACAGCTGATCGCAAACGGCATATTGTACTATCCCGTGAGACCGAAACCCTCACTGAGAGGGAATTACGTCTCACTACTGATCACGACAGTCATATTTTATCTCGAGAATCTGAAACTTTACTCAATATGAAGACCGTTTGACAAATGATAGGGTGCATCATAATATTATTCGATCTCTTGAAGATGAACATGAGTATAAGCAATGACTAGAGTAGGGACGCGAATATTACAATTATATGAGACAAGGACGATTAATAAGTTTGTTTAATGAAAGATTAAGAATTGAAACTATTCGGTCTCTGGAAACGGACGAATAGCGAGAGGGCCGTCTTACTGCAGACAGATTTCGTCATAGTCTTAATGACTTGAGGTAAACAATCTACGAATTCGGTGGTGTGGTCTAACAAATATAAAAGTGGGTTTGCTTATAACCTCACAATTGATTACAGATCATCTTCTGTAAAGGCGTAGTATGTTCTTTTTGTAATGCTTTAAAGTGTAGTAAGGAGTCGGCTTTCATTTGAAGATACACCGGAACCTTTGAAATCACTACTTTTAGAGGAACATACTGTGCAATGTAAACTGTTATTGGACAATATTCGCTCTTATAGTAGCGCGTTTCAAATGATCCTTTGGTGCTCAATAATAGGCATGACGAAAGATTTTGAAATCCTCTTCCATAATGTGTGTATACGTTTACTAAACAAGAAAAACCCTATATTTCGGTAATATACTTAAATTTAACGAAGATAAAAGCCATTTTCCAAAAAATATTTATTAACTGTGCCAAAACAGCTCGCAGGTGTCATGGCGTAGGCGTGACGTCACACTTTGGTAAATACGTAATTATTTGTACGCATTGCGAAGAAAATTAAAAAAAATATTTATTATGTGTTATAGAAACGAATTTCAAAGTTTATAAGTGGTGTGCAGTATTGCAGTGTGAATCCACATAAAAATAATGCTCAAAAATGTGTTAGTAAATATTTTAAACGAGAAAATAATAAGAAATGATTGTATAAAGTTGGCGCGGAGAAACCCGAACCATGTATTCGTGAATTCGCAATTATATTTCTGTTCTGAGTCGATAAAGCATACGTGAAACAATAGAAAATAAATAAAAATGCGTATTCTCAACATATTCATAACAACAAAAAACATCTGACGTGAGTTGTTTACTTAAGCGTGACGTCACGCGTGTTTTAGTCAAAATGGCCAACTGCAGTATTTCAATGTTTTATTTTATTGATAATCTCATTAATCTTAATGTTTATAAGATTTCTAAGTCACTATATGTAATTTATCTATTATACATTTTCCCTTAAAAACACTAATACGATCATTTATGGATACTGTCGTCATGCCTATTATCAGAAGGTCCGTTCATACTTACTTTTAAGATACAAGGTCAAGTTTACCATTTGATAGGATCCCTTTTGCCTGTAGGCCAACCTAAGTTTGTTTAAATACCTATATTTTGTATTCGACTACAACGAATAGTGGAATACAAGAAATCAATATTTCTCAAATTTATAACTGAACTCATTTCACAATTTTAGAATAGGTTAATTCGTATGTATGCAGTTTTAAATCGACATTAGAAGCTTTTCCTCAAGATGGTGATATCGGCACTCAGGAACTCCCTGGACGTGTTATAACGCCCAGGCCACAGTACCTATTACAAATTTTTGCTAAAATAGAGCAACGAATGTATTTTCGCATAGCAACGGAGGGGAACTCACATTCATTCATGTTTTCTTCAGATTTTAAGATTTTCTTATCAGAGTGTTCAATTTTAATGTAAGTAGTTAAATTTTATAAGAGACAATAATTAAGAACATTCAAAAATAAAGTGTCACGTATTTTTTTTAAACGACGAATGACGAAAAACGACCTAATCGCGGACGAAGTCGCGGGCAACAGCTAGTAGGTATCGACGCCCCCCGCGAATAATCCGGTAATGACCTATTACGGGGTTTTTCATGTTATGCGTTTTTCGGCATCTAGAAGTTAAAATACACCATGTAAATTTTTTTCAGAATTTTTCTATCTTTATTTACGAAGATATGAAAAATTACGCGTTTATTCCATAAAATAACATTAAAATGTATTTTAAACGAATAATATGGTTTTAGATCTTTACGAAAAATAATATCAATATGCTTCGACAGTAAACATTGTTACGATATTATTCAGGTAAATAGTTTTCTACATTATTTAAGTAAGTGCTAGTACAGGCTTATTCGGGGTTTTATTAAGAAATCGATTTCCAGATACATTCATTATGGAGTGCAAGTATGCAAGGTATTGGTATGTAAGGTATTATGCAAGGTATAAACACTTTCTATTACTGAGCAAATGATTTACACGGCCTTAGAAAAATTAAAAGAGATGAAAGTTTGATAGATAAACGAGGCAGGCATCAGAATAGACCACATCGAAACCTTCATCTTCATCTTCATTAGATGCTGGTCGTCCGACTCAGGTTCTACCTGCTGCCTACAATTATAAGCCCCCATCAGTATGGCTTCATGCCACAGAGGAGCACCGAGGACGCCCTCTATATACTGGTGGGCCACATCAGAAATAAGAGGGAGGAGAAGAAGATTTCTGTTGTGGTATTTCTGGACATAAAGGGAGCCTTCGACAGTGCCTGGTGGCCAGTCATAAAGGTGCGGTTGGCCGAAGTTGGGTGTCCGGGGAACGTAAGGCGGGTGATCAGCAGATACCTGAGTGGAAGAGGTGTGAAAGTTACCTAACTTTCACACCTCTTGTCCCCCGCATACCTGCGGGTGTGAAGTGAGTAGAGAGACCAACAAGGGGTGCGTGCAGGGTTCCATAGGTGGGCCGCTCCTGTGGGTCCTCTTGCTGGATCCTCTGCTGTGGATGTTAGAGGAGATGGATGTGTTTTGTCAGGCTTTTGCCGACGACATTGTGCTAGTGTTTGATGGAGATACTGCTTTAGAAGTAGAGACGAAGACAAACTGCACATTGAGGAAAATTGACGAATGGGGTGTCAGAAATAAACAAAAATTCGCACCACACAAGACATGTGCCCTGCTCTCGACACGAAAATTAAAATTTGACATGCCACGACTTGTAATGGGGAGTGTGGACATCCAATATTTCGAAAGTATTAAGATACTGAGCCTTACTATTGATGGCGGCCTGATATTGACCGAAACGTCGGGAGCGTTTGCAAAAAGGCAATCGCCCGTTATAAGCTATTAGCAAGAGCAGCTAGAGTAAATTGGGGGCTTAACTCCCAAGTGGTTAAGACTATATATATCGCAGTTATAGAACCGACTATCTTGTATGCATCAGCAGCGTGGGCACCCACTACGGAAAAGATGGAGGTCCAAAAGAGGCTTAACACCGTTCAACGGGGTTTTGCCCAGAAGATCTGCAGAGCATATTGGACTGTCTCCCTGAACTCTGCGATGCTGTTGGCTGGGATTCTCCCTCTTGACCTCAGGATACTCGAAGCTTCGAGGCTTTATGAGATCAAGAGGGGTGTGTCGCACCCGGCGGTGTTGAGGGACAGGGAGGTGGAACGAATGGCTCTTGCGATTGAGGACCCACATTCGGCAGAGCAGGTAGAGCTGGGGCTCGGCTTGATAAATGAGGACACCTATGCTGACGTGGTTAACAGTCACGTCCACAGGGTCTATACGGACGGCAGCAAGATTGAGGGTAGAGTCGGAGCCGCCTTTTCCGTATGGAAAGGTGATGCCGAGACAAAGGCCATTAAGCTTGCGTTGCCACCGTATTGTACCGTCTATCAGGCTGAGCTCCTAGCGCTCAAAAGAGCAGTTATAGACATAGCCTGCAAGAGTAGAGCGGCAAAGGTCGGTGTTCTTATTGACTCCAGATCGGCGCTCCAGGCGGTTACCCTGAGTTCCCCTCATCCCCTGACTGTACAAACACGGGCGGCCCTCCGAAAAGCTGCATTGCAGAGGCGGGAGGTCTCCCTGTTTTGGATTAAGGCGCACGCAGGGCGGGGAACGAACGGGCAGACGAGTTAGCCAAGGAGGCCGCTCTGGGGTTGAGGAGGAAACCGGATTACGATCTGTAACCTGTTTCATTCGTCAAGCGTATTTTGAGACAGGCTACGATCAGCGAATGGGATAGGAGATACGATGTAGGAGGAACGGCCGGAGTCACGAAGCTCTTTTTCCCAAGCGCTGCTGCTGCATAGAAGGTAGTCGGGAAAAAGACATCACACACCACACCACACAAGTACTGACTGGTCACGGTAGATTCGCATTCTGTGAGGTTCTGATGAGGATTCTGATTAAATTTTTAACTGTAATAGGACCATAGTATAATTTTCATGATTATGTAATCATGTGTAATAGTCGTGTCCTCAGTGCAGTGTCTATTTTTTATAATAATAATAACTATCGTGTTTTTTGAAACAATCCAAAGTTGTTTCATTTACTAAAATGTCCTGTATTTCATAAAATATACTATAATAATCATCAAATAATACTTAAGTAAACTATTCGAATAAACAGTAATAGTTATAACAATAAAATGTACGTTACTGTTAAACAATCGAATAACCAAATAATAGATTATTACAAATGTTCAGTATACAAAACAAATAACACGAATATTAGCGCAACAAGATATTACTGTTGCCGTCGAAAATATAAATTTACACGAACAATATCGTAAGTGACATTACTGACCAGAGCTTGACCTACACTAGTATAGTAAAATGCATCCAGCTAAATTATAACGAAGCCCTTGGGACTACTTAAATTTTGTTGAAATAACCAGATAGCTGAAAAAATTAGCTTCCATATGCGATATTAAAAGTCTCTATACTTTTTGTTTAATGGAGTTATTAAGGAAAAATGGTTTTTTATTTTTCCTGAACATTTTCACTTTTACGATTACCGGATTATTCGCGGGGGGCGTCGGTATTATAAATGTGAAAGTAACTCTGTCTGTCTGTCTGTTACTCAATCACGCCTAAACTACTGAACCAATTTGCATGAAATTTGGTATGGAGATATTTTGATACCCGAGAAAGGACATAGGCCACCTTTTATTGCGAAATATGTACCACGGGCGAAGCCGGGGCGGACCTCTAGTATTATATAAATAACGATATAAAATTATTTTGTACCTTATAACTAAATATAACTCTACATTTAAATTCTAGTTAAACTTTACGGAATAATGTCTAATTTATTATAGATACGCACTGTAATTTAAATATAATTCCTTACTGAAAATAGAAACTATAAATTAAAAATACTTAAATTAAAACAAATATTGTTTTTGTTCATTACTTTCCGTTAAAAAAGTTGAATTATTCGATAGAATACCTATGTAAAATAGGCAACATATTCGCCAACGCTTCAACACTTGCATGGTTAGATGTTAGCTGTGGGAAATAAGATTAAGCTAGTTTGTCATTATTTCTATATTCGAGAATGGAATTTACAACTCAAATGCGAGCGAAGCTGCGGGAAAAGCTATATAGATATATAGAGAGTAGAGTTAGTTACAAAACTCATCACTGAACGGATTTAATAATAGTCTCCACTGGTATTAGAATAACTGATAACATTTTGAAAAACAAAAGAAAATTACGACCCAGGCATAGCCGGGGAGAAGTTAGTATATTACATATTGAAAGAGTATTTAAATAGAGAGCTTGTATGGATAATTAATATGGATAATATATAATAAATGGAATGGATAATATGCCAGGGCCCGGTTATAACGAGTACAATAACTAAACCTTTATTTAAACACTTTGCCTTATCTACTATATTTTATTTTATTCTAATGCCATCCAGTAGTAGCTGACCCAAAAAATATATTTAAAGAACTTACAGAACTCTACTTTATATAGTTTTGGTAAAATTTACTAGATGGCATTATAGTCAATTAGAGTTTACTGAAAATAAAGATAGATGGCGTAAGTTCAATGTCTTTCTCAAACATTTGGGAGACTGAGTTTCAACTGAATTTCAAAGAAAGGTTAATGATGATAAATTTTAATTCAAATATATAGGCCTATTTCCTAATAATTATTAAACATAGAGACATAGCATATGCACTAAACTATTTGAAATAACGTGATAGTTGGTTTGCCATAATTTAGGCTATGGGTATCAATTTAAAAATAAATGAATTGAATCAATGTGTTTTAAAAGTTTCGTTGATAGTTATTACGTTTTTTATTAAAAGTTTAACTATCGTAACGTGGATCTGCAAGTTAGTATCTATTTTCAGACCTATTGAATGTACACAAAGTTTTCAGAACTTACTTAGGTAACTTTTTTTATACCTTTCATTTGAATTATCTTGCTTAATTGATAATATTATATTTCTATTCATGTGTTGTTTTAACAACATTATTGTTCTCCGACTTTTGATAATTTGTTTGATTTTATTTAGATACAAAAATAAATATTCATTTAATTTTCCGTTTGCATATTATAAACTCTACGGGAATCACAAAAATTACGTAAACAAGAAACGAACGAGAGGGGAAAGGGGGCGTCGTGTCGTCCTTTCGATAATGAATAGAACATAGACTTACAAAATATGTTAGGAGAGTACCTACAATAAAAGCTTAGAACAAATGTTGTTACTTATGATGTTAGCTATCTTGTCCTGCGAGGTTGCTGGTGTTTTACAAGTAACCCTGTATATCTACTTTAATTCACTTTAGCAGTTTAAAATTTACTACTTCTTAACCAACTGGCTGGTTCTTCTGGCTTCGCCCGTGGCGCACATAGCCTATTGCAATCAGATATTATGGATATATCTAAACTTGAAATATTTTCAACAGAGATAAAGGAAATAAAGTAAATAAAACAAAAGGTATACACTATGCATGTGTACATTTAATATGCAATAAAATACAATATTCTACACTATATAAATATCTATAGATACACACACTAACTAAATCTAAACTATTGTCATTATATTGGATGCTTATACGTCAAATACATAATTATAATAATAGGCATATTTAAATGTGTGAGATCTAAAGAGCTGATTATATTAGATACAATGATATCTATAAAAGTATACATACAATAAACATATATAAATTGAAACCCTATCTATTACATACATTACTTACATATAATATCTAAATCTTTGGCAAAGAGCACTAAATAACATACATGAAAAATACATGTTACTGGGGTACATAAATTTCAGGAGTTGGTTTATGGTGAATCAGTACGTCTTGGACTAACATATTGCTCAGGTTCTCAACTTGGTACTGATGCAGTGGTCTGTCGAAGGGATAGTCCAGGGGGAAGGCAGTCATTCTACGGGCGCCGGTTCCAATACCGAAGGTGCTTTCTGGGTTCACCCCCTGGCCGTATGGGGTTTCTGGCGCTACGTAGTTGGAGATGAAGACTATGAGTTGGAAGGGCATACCTCCAACACGACCTGTGTAGAAAATTATATTTATATAGCTACATATTTCTAATGTATTGTGTGATTAAAAATTTTATGAGGCTAACTGTCGTAATTGAACCAGATATTATTAATATTATAGTAAAACGAATTTCATATACGATAATAGTTCAAATAAAAATCTTTCATGAAATTGAGATTTTATTTCGCTAACTTATTAGTTAGACTATTGGGTAGACCATCAATTATTCTAATTAGAATATTATAATCATTTACATTTATCGCTACTTGCGAGCTAATTAGCTATGACATCTTATATCATAGCTAAATAGCTCGCGATTTTATATTGTTAATTTTTATCTATATTATCGATTGTTAACGTTTGGCTTTTAAAGCTTACAACTATCAATTCCATATTCTAGACAACGCAGTGCTTCCAATACAGCAGTGAAACCTTAAAATTCAATCAACCACGCACAAAACCTAAAATTTCACAAAATTAACAAACCTTTAGGCAACATCATCCTACGAGGGTATCCATCAAAGAACTGTTTGCCATCAACAACAAACTGTCCCTTTCCATTCAATGCGTCCAGGGCCTTCTGGTAGACCTCGTAGCTAGAGTACCATTGGTCAATTGTATATATGTTACTAGTTGATTCCCGTTTGATTACATGCTCTCCAACCGGCACTAAAATATAAAAATTCTTTTAATTAGGTATTTATTATAATATTACTTAGATACTAGTTTCCTAATGCATTTATATTTCTCATACATCATTCAAAAAGTAGATACTTATTTAAATTGGCAAGAGAGTGTATTCGAATTTAAACATTAATAAATTAAATTTTATAAAATTTATCTTAGCAAAATATTATGGTGTCTTATAAAATCTAACGCTGTTATAAAAATAACTTATAACTTCACCATACTCACATTGGTACACAAACTGATCCAATTGGAATATGTTCTCAGTGTTAAGATGTAATGGAATTTCGTATCCATTGCTATCGTATTTAGGAGCTAAGAAGAATCTGACTACAACCTTCTTAGCAACATCACTCTTCACGTTCACTCGAACAGTGAATACCTTATTGGTCAGTTGAGGTCTCTGGACTAAGACACTGACATCATCAGCCACAACTTTACCTGCAAACAACATGAAATAATAATTATGTAAGAAACATACAATATCTAGTAAACTCATAAGGATTAAATATAATGAGAAAAACTATCATTTTCAAAATAAATAAGCTCTTAACGAAAGAATTGACAACAAACTTATTAAACGCCATTATTTAGTTGATAACATTAACAGATTTATACTTACTCTCTTCTGAGTTCAAACATAGAGCGTTGGTAACATTTAAATACTTGTACTCGAAGTAAGTGACTAGTTTATCGACTTCCACCTTCTTGATGTTCACTGTTGGCAGAGCTAATTCTTCGTGAGTATATTCTGGCAAGTACGATGACCATAATGAGAATAGTTTGAAGGCTTGCTTCCAAATCATGTAGAATGCTGGATCCCACATGCTTGTTTGATAGTTCTCTAACGCTGAAGGCACGACGAGAGGCACATGTCTAAATAATAATTAAATTTTATTAAGCACCATAAAACATAACTCTCAAAAACAGCATAATAAATTCTATAGATAAAATAATAATCATGCAAAGATATTTTTATACGTTTCATTTGAAAATTTACCAACATTAAGTACTTACTGCTTTAAATACATATTTCCGTTAGTTATTGCGTTTCCAAGGAGAAGTTTCCAGGAATTGATAAGGCTGCCATAGAAGTTCAAGTTCGGGGAATCCACGTTTCCCTCTATAACATTTCCGATAACGTTTATAGCATCAGGTGTCCTCAAATTAATATGCTCTCCCGTGCTCTATAAGAAACGTCAATATTTTATAAGGAGTATATATAACATTATCCAATTGCAAAAGTTTAAAAAATAGAGAAAATTAAAACTAATCTTACCGATACTACGTAACCCAAATCAATAGCATCTTTAATACGACGAATGTATGTTTTTATTTGATCAACGATGTCCAAATACACGGGATGATTTACGTGAAGGTTGTTAGGTCTGGTAGGGAAAGGTATACCGTTTTCATATACAAGGCCGCTCGTGAAGCCATCTTCAACAACATCAAAACCAAGTTCGGGAACTTCACTCAGACCATTAGAAAGACGTTCCATATAGTAGCGGGTCAATAACTGTTTATGGAAGTACCACAGATATTCCCCACGTTTATATTTTCTGAGTGGTCCATTCTTTCCGCTCAACCAGAATGGATACGTCACGTGATTGTTATAATACAGGGTATTCAAAGCGTAATCCTGTGAGAAGTAAGATGTGACGATGTCACTGTTCTCTAGATAGGGCCAGATTGTAGTATTCCACCTGATGACCACATTGTCATCCCATAAGAAGGTTTGTGGATAGTAATCAGTCAAACGCTTGCCGTGAATGTTAACTCTGCGAGCGATGTTCATGATTTCCCCATTGTGATAATATGACGGGAACACATCATACAAGGGTGGTACGATAATACCCTGGGTTTCGGGGTGGTGAACTGTAGAGACTGCTAAAACGTATACGAATAGCCCCTCATTAATCACATCACGTAGATGCACAGCCGTTCTGTAGAAGGTGTCATAATCTTTAGCAGATTGGAAGACGTTGAATAATGTAACCGCCTCAAATTGGTGAGTCGGTTCCAAGATTAAGAAGGGCACAGAACGAGGCAGGAGCATGCCGTAGTTCCTGATACTAGTGAAGATTCTTACGGTGGTAACATTCTGTAACAATAAAAAATAATAAATAATGAAAAGCCTTCTGTAAACAGATAATAAGTAATAACTTCTATAATACAAAAGCTATAGCTCATACCTATAAGATTAAATTAAAGTTTGGGAAACGTTCGATGTTAAAAAGTATGAATCTCATAACGTATTACCGTGTGGTATTTCTTTGAATATGTTAAAGTATTTTCATTACATCTCAGCGTATGATTTCGTTAACATTTGTCTATTTCAAAAATACAGTTAAACGTTACTGGGATATTCTGAATAATATTTAATACCTGTAGCATTTAAAAACGTTTGTTGTATATTTTTATCTCTAAACAAGTACCTCTTTAAAATTGTATCGCTCCCGAACATATAATATTAGCAAAGCAAATCTTTCCTTTCATTTATCCAAACATGAAAATCAAATAAGGATTTTTTGGCTAGCTTTTTGTGAATAAGCCACTTTTGACAAGCATATAACTAATAGTTATTGCTAAATTTTGAAAATGAAAAATACGTACACTGTATTTCTCGATGTTTCTCTCAAGATCCCATGAGTCAGCGATGGCCTTTAGCTGCGGGTCTTGAAGAGGTTCATTCACGTGAAAGTATAGTGTCAGGAGATCAATTTGTTTCTTCAAAAACACCGAATCCGCTGAAATTAACAGAAATATCAATACTATTTATTGTATCTCCCCAATAATTTAATTAACATTTTGAATGAGATCACTACGAATACAATCCTGATCGTTGTGAGAGTAACTTACTGAAAATATTATTGTTTTGAATTGCACCAAAAATCTTAACTATTTTTTGTATGGATATGGGTAAATAATTGTTGTGTTAAAAAAATAATACTAAAGATAATTTACTACATTCTACAAAAAGACGGCTTTAGTACACTGATTTAGCAAAGGAAAATAGCATTAAGAAAAATCATGGTGACTGCATTTGCTCATCTTCTGTACTTTACTTTCTATAAGAATCTATGATTATTTGTTTAATTGTATTAACAATCCAAAAGCTTTGCTGCAGGTCTTACCTATTTTCGGTGGAGTGACATTCGGTTCGACGGGATCCGAAGCCCCGCCGGCCACGAGCAGGGCCAATGCCCATAAAACCAACCGTGACATCGCCAATAGTATCCCCAACTTACCTATGAAAATCCCCTTATATACTTTCACGAATGCCCTATGATAATTTTATCGTTTAGGGTCAGTTTTAAAAAGTCTAGATAAGAAAATAATACAAAACAATATATAAGTTGTTGTTCAATAAATATGTGATTGATTGGTTTTTAAATATGAATCATTGTTAAAAAGGTCACGTAACGCCGGTAAAGTCTCAGGGTAAAGTATTGCTGTTGCATGAAGATAAAGTTTACAATGCAGGTAATATGAGTTCAACTTTTTTTAACTACATTTGGCTTATCGGAAACATTAAAACAATTTGAGTATGCAATTGCTAATGATTACGCAGAGAAATCACCTAGATTTATTTACTGTAATATGTATACATAGATATGTGTTGTTCTCCCTCCTCTGTGGTCAGGACAAACTAAATAAACGTAATATTATTATGTTCAATGTACAGTGTGTATATGATTTCAATGAGATGTATTGTATCCTTAAAACTTAAAACTGCTTGACATAAAATTTATTTATTTAAAATAGCATACTAATATTATAAATGCGAAAGTAACTCTGTCTGTCTGTCTTTGATTGAGTAACAACTCAATCACGCCTAAACTACTGAACCAATTTTCATGAAATTTGGTATGGAGATATTTTGATACCCGAGAAAGGACATAGGCTACTTTTTATCCCGGGAAAATGACGCAATCCCGGAAATCCCACGGGAACGGGAACTATGCGGGTTTTTTTTGGCTGCGCGGGCGAAGCCGGGGCGTACCGCTAGTAGTTCATAATATTAAATATTTGTAAATAGTAATAATAGATTTTGGGATACGTGTTAGCAAGTTAGGTAATAAGTTTTAAATATAACTTAGGTAAAAAGTAAATTATATCCTCTTTATTCCAGGGCTATTTTAAACACTGAACACGAGACCACAATATAATCCACAGCAATATCAGAGAATAATGTATGAAAGGATTATAATCAAGACGCGAGTAGCGCATATCTATTGCGCCCCTATGAGACAATATTAGCTTTCAGTATTTATGAAAATCCCTACAGAATACTGAATATGAGATACATATTTATACCTTAAAACTCTTTATCTGGGTCAAGCGATTGGCAGTAAAACTGATTGTCATATATTTATTGCAAATACACATTATTTTTGTTGTAGTTAAAAGTTTTTTTTTTTTTTTTTATCAGGGCTATTAAAAATAATACATGTATTCCGTACACTTTATTATAAGATCTGTAATAAATAAGAGAGTAGTTCCTTGCATAGCTTCTCGTCTTGTGGGAATGGCCATAACATTAAAGTATTCTGTAGTACTGTCTTATTAGTCAGTGTGTTTATTAGTAAAATGTATTTTAAAACCACCATTTATATTTTAAGAGCAGTAGTCAATTAAACCAAACGCCTATTGATTCGAAGAATAAATCGAATATCAACACAAATGATTTCAATAATCTCAGTGCATAATAACATGTATGGCACTAACACGTCAATCATAACGAGATGCATTCGAGCCTCCAATTTGTTCACATCCTAAAAAATGCTATTCACGGAATGTTATCCAAAGGCACCGGTACAATAGACGGCTCATTAGTATAAACGGTGAAACCACAATGAACTATTAATTAATCGGGAAGCGCATTAAAAAAGGTTCACTCGTGTGACAAGATCCAATATATCACTTGGCTTGCGGCCGCCGTCCAAAGTTTTGACATATGAGTTATTTATTGAGTAAAAAAATAAATTACCGGAATGGGCGAACATTTGTTGCGGCGAAGGTGCTTGATTCGGGTGCTCCTGCAAAAAACGAACGCTCCAGGCCTGATATTAACTGGTTACTTGCACCTAATAAAGCCAGCTTTATAGAACTGTCTAAGTATATTAGATGGATATTTTTCAAAATGTATGGCTATAAAAATTTGCCTAAAAATTTAACCTAACTCGGGAAAAGAATACGACTCCTATTATTGTGCAATTTATTTTTCAAATATATACCTAATTAAAATGATTATGACTAGAAAAGAAGAAAAGAGAGACATACGAGTCAACAAAATCAATGAAGAGTTAGGTAGACGAGAATATAAAGTTACTTTATTTGAAAAAATTTAATGGCATATTTTATAAAGACTAATTTAATATTCTCAAAGCCAAATTCTGAAATAAACCAATTTTAAAGGCTCCGATAGGTCTCGAGATACTTTTAGCATCTTTGCTGCAGCGACAGTCTTTGAGCTCTTTGATAGTGAAAAGTTTTAATGTCTATGAACATATTATTAAATAAGGTATTAAAAAAGTTTAAATTAAAATGTAACACCATAATTAGAAAATGACGTCACCTCGTTATAGATATTTTTCTTTAAAATTTAGTTGTTTTATTTAGCTTTTGATTATTTAAATGAATTTTTGTGTTTTTTTTTTTTATTACGATATTTTTTATATAAAAATAGAATAGTTTATTAGTTCTATTATATAGGTACCTTACTACAAAAAAATACATAGACACTTAATTGAACACTTTCATAGATAACTAATATGTTGATAATTGAAAAGTTCAATTATTAGCAAAGGTCATCGAGGTCCTTCAATGTTGTTTACGTTCTCAAGTCTGAGAAAATCATAAGCACCGGCATTTGTTGCCATGGAAACGATCTTGAGAAAGGCGTTTCTAACAGCTACGAAAATATCACGAGGAGATATTTTCCATAAAATATCGTATTTATCGAAGCATTAGCTCAATGATCCGCTCTGATAATTGTAATATGGAATGTTTATCTTAAAACGATATTTTGAAAGTAGCAACAATCACCTATAATTGCTGCTTTTATTTTTATTCGTCTCTATGTTAATAAAGATAACCTTAACAACATTAGTATTAAATATAATTAACATACTAAAAGATCAAAAACTATCACAAATATATAATGCACTTTCGCATTTTTGGTGCTTCTTTAAAAAAAATAATTATCTATTTATATAAACTGGGGGACTAATTTTCTGTTGTTAAGAAACTACAATGAATGCAAGAATGTTTTGTTTAAATATCATTTCATCAACTAATTAGATAACTACAGATATATTTAGAAAATTATCTACCTATATGTCTTTTAAGTGTAATATAGAAATAGTAGATGAGTCTTCTGTTATTCGTTATGGACTCAGAGCCATTTTACCTGTGCATTTTACCATATACAAATACCATTTTACCTGTGCATTTTACCATATACAAATACCACATACATCGTATGTCGATGATGACTGAAATATTGCGAACCTCGAGTTATATACCTCAATCAAACGAATATTAAAGAATACATTTTAATAACGACGCGTAAGACACGACAAAGTGCTCATATTTATTCAAGTGCAAGAAACAAAATGTTTTTGTCACATTTTAATGCAACAAAGGTGAGCCGAGCGTCATGTTGATATTCAATTTTCGCTTTTAAAAGGGTATTTGGCAAAATGTCATCGAGGAAATGGGGATTAGACCACCAATAGTGACATAAAATTGACAAAATATTTTTCGGATTGTCTTGTTTGTTGTCACTTCGCTAATCCGATTTCTTAAGAGATTAACAGTACTCGAGGATGCGTGTTTAATAGATTCGGTGAAAGCAGTGAGAGTAATCTGTGTGTTCTTGTTTTTGTTTGAAATCTTAATACGTTTATTTGCTAAGTGAAATTGATGCCGGGTACTTGATTTTTTGTATCGAAAGTAAGCCTTTTCTTGTCATTGATGCTTCACGTATTTGTCGGATTTATTAATAAGATATTGTTTAAACAGATAAAAGTTTATATATCTGTTCATTCAATACTATAGAGGTACTTTAATAATATTTTAAATAACTGACCTGGCAATCTTTTAAATAGCTGTTTAGTTAGATTATTTTTATTTCATTTTTAGCGCAAATTAATTGTTAAGTATTTCTTATCTATAAGAATTTCTCCTGACAACAAAAACACAAAAAATAATATACCTAATTAACGAAGTCTATTCAGCTGTTCAAGCATGATGCCGTGACTGAAGGAAATATTCATACATACCCATATCCAAGATAATTAATAGAGCCAATTAAATTATTTTACTTATTTCTTTTCCTAGCTTCATTCATTTTCAAGTCTCATCTAGTCCAACGCTTTTGTACGTCTGAAGTTAACATTATCTTTGAGTACGTATAATCCCAGATAAAATTTATTTAAATTTTCTTTGTTTAATCATCTCAAACGTAAGATTTAAACATCTAACAGAAAAGAAGTTTCTTGCTGGCCGATTTGATCAATAAGATTTTGTTAAGAGTTGATATTATGTTGATTATTAATTAGATAAACAGCATTTTAGAATATCAATAGAAAATAGAAAGCAGAAGCCAATCATCACGTAAAGAAATACAACATAATGGTAAAATGAGTTTCAATGCATAGTTATGCCTCTTCACAAAGCGCTACGTTACTACAAATTAATGAAAATTCACGCAAATTCCTCTACCTACTCCAATGGCCAATAATATCAAATGCATACTCCATACTCCACGGCCCGCGTTATTTGCTATCGAGTTATGATGAAAATGCACAATGTATGCGCGCTCATGCGGAGTATTCGTAATTAATATTCGACCATCGGTAAAGTGTCAGCGTGTGGGCGAAAACAAATACATGAATATTAAAAAGGATATTACTCCTCGTCATTTCGTACGTGTCATAAATGCACGTCGTTGTAAGTGAAACTACTTACACGTGGTTCGGGGATTTTGTGAGGTTACGAAATTTTTACGACTGTGAAAATGGTTAGGATTATGATTTTTTTTAGATATCTAGCAAGAGTATAAACTGCTTTACATCGATAATATTTCAATTAATTAAAAAATACATAGATACGTTGTATCGAATATGATTTCCGATAAAGCTCCGTTGATCTGTGAATTTGTCCTGTTACCGAATTAACGACATTTTTATAATATACTAGGTTTCCGTCCGCGGCTTCGCCCACGCATATTAAAGAAAAACCCGCATAGTTCCCGTTCCCGTGGGATTTCCGTGATAAAACCTATCCTATTTTCCGGAGTAAAAAGTAGCCTATGTCCTTTCTCGGGTATCAAAATATCTCCATACCAAATTTCATGCAAATTGGTTTAGTAGATAAGGCGTGATTGAGTAACAGACAGACAGACAGAGTTACTTTCGCATTTAAAATATTAGTATGGATTATAATGTATTTGTTTGTCTAATTATTTATATTCTTATTATTATAAAGTGTATATACATGTATATATTCTACTTTTAAGGTTTAAGAACTATCTAGAACTGTATTCTTAATTTTCCAGAACATTAATATCTAACATTACGTAGAGCTAACTTGTTAATCAATAGGTATGCTATCAATTGATTCGCATACTGATGCGTATAGTTTTTATGACCTTAGGTATTGTTTGAGAACGACTATTCAAATAATATACAATAATTATATTTATACCAATGTTTTAAAAATTCGTAAAATTATTTGAAAAAATTCCATGTCATGAGAATAATAAACACAGACCTCGTTAAAATAATAATGTGTGGAATCCTTGACTAAGAAGAATCCATACTAATATTATAAATGTGAAAGTAACTCTGTCTGTCTGTCTGTGACTCAATCACGTCTAAACTACTGAACCAATTTGCATGAAATTTGGTATGGAGATATTTTGATACCCGAGAAAGGCTACCTTTTATTGCGAAATATGTACCACGGGCGAAGCCGGAGCGGACCTCTAGTAATACATAAAATGAGAACATCATACAAAATAAGCTTTTCATTTATGGTAAAAGAAAAATATACAATTATTATATTATATAAATAGATATGAGCTTATTGGCATAATCATAAACAAATTCTAAATCTGAGCAAATAAATGCTCAGAAAAAATTTCTGTATCAAAGTCTGACCGTAGAGTAAGAAACTTCCCCTCTACAAGTTTCAACACCAACGCTTTTAATTGAGCAGCTACTAAAGTAACTTTTATTTACAGTATTTAATTTAATGCTTAAATTCTTATAGATTAACAGAACAAGAACTAAACAGCTCTTAGCTTATACATATTTACATACAAATTTCTGATTTATTCAATAATTTCATTAGCTACAGTCGTAGGTAGTAGCTAGAATAATCAAGGACTGGTGTCCATCACACAATTTTATAAGGAATTTCAATGCGTCATATAATTTCAATGAGACTTAACGAAAACGCAACACGTCAATCACATTTTAGACAAAAAGTGATTGGAAATTATAAATCGTGACGACCACACATAAACTCGGCTCGTAAAGTCAACGGGAAACATCCTCAGATCCAACCTTCGTGCTATATGACTATAACAATTACACTTTTATGACTCTTAACTTTTAAGATTCCGAGCGGTGTAATTAATCTCTAATATAAAATAGATTAAAAAGAACCTGGGGCCTTAGACAAAGTAAAAATTAAAAAACGATAACGAAGTTAGAAAAGGCAAAAATGTATGGGATTGACATACGCCGCGTTAGATCACGTGGTCTATCTAATGTCAATCCCATACATTTTTCCTTTTCTAACTTCGTTATCGTTTTTTAATTTTTGTTAACGTGATAAAATAAATAAGATGATAACTACAACTTCCAAAAGAAACATTCATTTCTATACTAGTAGTAATTTTATAATTTTAAGCATAATTATTTCAAATTAAATAGAATAATTCATAAAATTAGTAAAATAATTATATATAGGCATTGTAATTCAAATATAATTCATTTTGAAGACGAATTAAGATAATATAAAAACAATGTGAGCATTCATTAATAATACAAATAATAACAAAATATATTTTCCCTCATATTTTAATACAAAAATATTACACGTGGTAGCAAATATATTAATCATACAGTTTCGCTCGGGTCACCTTTCGTACAGCGAAGTTCATTTAAATAAAAATACGATAGTTGATGTCACATTGGTTATTGATAGCGTATATCAATTTGTTAACAATGCTCTGTATTGGCAACAGGATAATAATGGTCGGTATAATAATTAACTGACCCGAGAATATGGGGCCAGTTTCATCGTTTTATTAATCGACTGTTGATTTTTTAAAACGACGCTTAAACCTCTTACTTGGATTAATTTTTATAGATATTGTTAACTGTACTTGGTAACAATATCATGTATTCTGGGAATGTTATGTAACTAACTTGCAATTTGCAAACTTTCATAGTTGACAACTTTAATGATTAACCCTAAAGCGTTTACGTTAATAACTTCATAAACTCCATTAGCGACATGTACACAAAAATTTGATCATATTAATATTAATGTATACATAGAATCTTAAATTTACTCAATTATAATATATTATAATATTTTAATCAATGACTACATATTAGGTACATATAATTTACATCTTAACCATTGGTTAACTAAACCACGGTTTAAGAAAATCGTGACAGTAACCCGTTTAAAGCCCGAATAACACCTGTGGCCGTATCAAACGGGCCGAACCTCTCCTCATCACACACGCCGCCTCGTATGTTACTGAACCATGAGAACCACAAAAAGAGACTGAACAGTGACTTATGTGTACTGGATGGGAACGGTTTAAACGCTGGTTAGTATTAAGGTTTGTATTTTCTGATTTTAGGAAAAATTGGTTGTTTTGTAAGTCATTTTTGTTCTATGATTTCGAAATATTTTTATGTGTAAATAAATATTAATCTAACAATTTTATTTTTGTCAATTTATTTTGCGACCATACTTGTATAATGCATACTTTTATGGAAAAAGTCTCCTAAAATTTGTTGTTTACAGTTTTGTTTAAATTACTATGTCAACATTTTCAGTAGCGACAATAATAACGAGAATTAGAAGTCGCATATTGTGTCTAACCACTCACGTATAATTAATTATAATTTTAACCGGCTGAATACCCAGAAAATTAAAACAACCAAAAACCATTGCTACATCCAGTTCTCTACATCTCTATGACCACCAATAATAGCTTTTCCACATTTTATTGATTTGAAATACCTAATCTGCTGATTGATTTCTTTATTGCTGTCGGTATATTGATCCTTTGGATGCTTGTCTAGGCTCTGAGATAATTGCCTCTAATAGACGATGTTCACGCGTGGCTGAGACTTGTTTTGGCACCTAATTTAATCCTATGGGAATGCCCAATAACGAGGTGGTCGTATAACTTACAAAATGCTTTTATTGTTCTGATGTTATCGTGATTATTTTAGGTTTGATAAACGTTGTTAATTAAGCCTTGCTTTTTATACATAGGTTCTTGTGAATTTAATACAGATTTTTAAATATTATTATTATTATCTTACTTTATAGACCTCAAATCGCATGTAAGTTTGATCAAAATAATGTATGTGTCTTATATTCGATTTACAGTAAGGGCTTTAGTCGCAAAGATGACCCAAAGGCTTTTTATTAATATCCGTCGGTATCGAATCTGGAAGAAAACCCAAATATAAGTATTTCCCAACACACTGAAGGGATAATCCACACTGAATAATATCTTAGATATCTACCATTTATATTACAAATAATTCTATCTATAGAAATTAGGTCCTTGGAGTTTTACGGAGCAGATATTTTATTAGGAGTGATATAAATAGCTGAAAAATAAATTATTCAGCACTTAGGACCAATATTTTTGAATAAAATTTGGGCAGATTAAACAAAGGGATTACCGTCTCCATTTATGCTGAACTTTGTTCGTTATCTTTGAATAAAATACGTCTATTTTATCCTCAATTTCATGAGATATTCTAAGGGTCTATAAGATAGAAATATTTTACTATGTATATACATTAAAAGCTCACTGGAATCTTGTGTTGTGATTCTTTGAATTTTTTATTATAATATTATTGGATAAAGGTTGAACGAAGGATATTACGCTCCAGTAAAAATGTCAATACGTTTATAGTATACACGCCTACACATTACACAAAACACATACCTACTATAAACCCACAACAAACTGATATTATGAAACTACTATTTTTGTACTTTATTTTTCACTCTATCTTAGTAAATTATTGACATCTTATTAACACACGCAATGTTAGGTAATAGAGTAAATTTTATAAGAATTATTTATTTTCTTAACATAACTAATGACTCTACTTTTTTAATTAAGCTGTGTTCAGTCTATTTAAAAAAAACTGTATATATAAATGACTTAATATACCATAATAATAAGTATAACTAACCGCTCAATTTAAATCAGAGCGCAACTTTAACATTCGCATTATATTATTGTAAGAATGGCTTTTTAAATCGTTTGCACAGTTGTGCGCTGTTTTAAGTGTAAAATAATGACGATAATTGTTGCTTCAATTTTACATTTCATTACCGTCAGTTATAAAAGGGTAATCTGTGAACGTGTTGTTGCATGTAATGAGGTAAATAACTTTATTCTGATTATAACGAGACAATTAAGACTGCGCAATTTGATTTTACTAATGTTACGATAGAATGAAGTTTAATGACATTTGTACCTATATACTGCTTTATTATTCGTTTTATATGGTTTTATATACAATATATACAATTATATATGTATGTAATTGTAGTTGTTGTCCTGCATCGCACAAACACACACAATATATTATCCAAAAAATCGATCCCACACCCCCTGTGTTACTAATAATTGCGCCATTCGCGTCATATCAAAACCAATATGATAATTTATTAGATTAGTGCATAATAATAATATTAGAAGTAAAATATTATGTGCATGTTTTAGATCAGTCTACAAGCTTTATCATCTTGCCGAAATTAACAAGTTTTATAAGTGCTATCGGTATACAATTCTAGAATTAAGACGCAAAATCTTCCATAAAAATTCTTCGAATTAATATCGGGGCAAGCACGTAAACAAAGTAAGAGGAGCGTTTACTCAGCAGCCCTTCGGCTGACCATAAAACGTGTCTGTACGGAACAAAGACATCAATTGGTTCACATTTCATCTCAAATAACACATGTTTACTCACAATTTTGCTCGACATAACCTTTCGTTCAGTTTCAAATACGTATTCAAATCGGACTTTAAAAAAGCGCCTGGAGCCATTCCCAAAAAAGATTTCGCCGTTTATTCCAATCCATAATTTTGAAATGTATGAGTCGTAATTCTTACTCGTAGTATACTTAGTGTGTTAGGGAATATTTCATTCATTCATTAGGAATTTTTATACTGCGCAATAGCTTAGGGACTGAGTGAGATATGAGTATGGCTTGTCTGTATGTAGTCGTATATTCTGAAGTATCGCAACGGATACCCAAAAAATGCTTAACCAATTTTTTTATTCTTTGTGATATCTCAAATGTTAACAGATAAAAAATACTTTTACGATTGGAATATCACTTAGAAATCTAAGAAACGGCCGTACTTAAGGAAAGAAAGTGTTAAATTTAATGGGGAAGTGAGATATTTTATCACGAATCTCCACGGATTTTAACATTCGACCCCTGGGTATCGAATCGTCTAGAACTCGCGTAAATAACCAATTGGATGAGCGTTTCGCTGAGGTCAAGTGACAGTTAGTTTTATATTTCAGCGATATTTCAGGTTTCGTTTTGCAAGCGTTAACTATCTGGAAATTTTCAACGTTACACGATGCTTTTGACATATTAATTCGAAAGATTTCATGACTTTACTCGTATTTCATTTTACAGATCCCGTCTTGAGTTAGCAAGTACATAAAAGTATATTGGGCAAGTGTGTAATAAAGAAAGTATTTGACTACCCAACAAACAATTATGCGTTAAGACAAGCTTTATTAGACATGTATTTCGGTTCTACTTAGATATTTAAGAGGTAGCGTATTTCTTATAAGAGAGTTATAGAGTGTAATAACACCTTTATACCCTCGATTTTGGCACAAAATTTTGCAGGCTAAGCCTGTATGAATCCCTATATAGTGGTTCTACAAAGCCTTTAGTTGAAGTGTGTAAGAGGTGTTACAAGAACGTCAATTTTAGTTTGAAACTTTATAGCGCCTTTAGAATGGAGTTAAGTTGAAACCTAGAGTTATATAACATATCTATAGTGGTGTTAGTTAGAACTAAGACCGGTACGTTGATACCTTATAAGTCATTTGAAAAGTTTTCTGTGTCAAAATCAGATTGTAAAAGCTTTAAAGTAAAAAGAATTCTATTAATTTATTAAGTTATTATTTGTCCAAATGAGTGCTTCGTTTATCTGCCGACAGTATGCCGACATTGCAATATTCTCATCACAAAATGTATTGTGGATTTAAAGTATTTTTGAGTTAATTATTAGTGCGCTTGCCAGTTTACTGTGATAGTGTATCGTGTTTCTCATCTCAATTTTAACGCGCCCTCAAAAAATTATGAATTAGAGGAATAAAAGGATAACATTTGAAAATGCAAATAACCTAAAATAGTTTTAAACGTCATTTTCAAGTGTTGCTAGGTTTTATTAGTGATTATATACATAAAACTAAGTAAAATAATTAGAAAAATGTAAATATATCGTTATTAGAAAGTGATTTTGTACCAATAAATTTTTAGGTTATGTTTACAGAAAGTAATCAAAATGGCGATTTTTTCTTAAAGTTACAGTCTTCCCTTAAATCAATTATGACACTTGATGAACTACAACGCCGGTGGTAAAGAGTATTATACGGTCTTGGGTTGATATAAGAGATGAATTATACACTTATCGAAGACATTTACTTGCTGTGGAGACTAAAATACTGATTTTAGCTTTATTTATACATGTTTGGATTAGGGTTCCTTACAAAGTAATGAAACCCCTAATCTTCAAGTCACCCCAGGCGCAGGTTTCATTTTAAAGAAAATGCACAGCTTACAGTTCATACATTCACAAACACAAAAGATACACAAAAATATTGTCACGAGCTCAGTTCGATAAATGTTTTCAGAATTTGAGGTTAGGTTATGCATAAACTCTTTAAGCGTTCGAAACATTTAATGGTGTTTTTACAGAGTTACAAGTAATTTATCTTACACCAAAACCTTTTATATAAGGATCGTACAAAACTACTGTAACTATTTAACCTATGATTGCCTTTAGTATAACAGGCGTAAACTGTATATAAGGGTTATACAACGTATGTAGAGTTTGGTGTTACTACACTCTTAATTAACTCCCTTGCAGAACCGCTAACGTTACTGAAGTTGAAATAAAGTCTTATGATCTAAAAGAAACTCCGTTATAGCAGATTTGTAGCAATAAGAGTTAAAGAGAGTTAATGAAGATCTTTCAACAGGTTTTAACGTTGTAAGCAGAAACAAGCTTTAACGTCATAAGTATATACGTATATACTACACTAACTACTAAGGAAATTGTGATTCGTTATTTACAGTTGTAATGCAACTTGAAGAGCTGAACTTATTTAATAAGTGTACTGAACCACCTTTAGTGATAACTGAATCCATTATAAATCAATAGTAGTACCTTAAACATTAAAATAGCCTGCAACCAACGCATAATTGTTTGTTGGGTATTATTTGGGAACTAGAGTAATTTGTTATATAATAAGTTGCCAATTAGTAGGTATGTAAACTAGATCTCATTTAAGTTTTCAATTATCCAAACAATTATTTACAGCTGTTGCCATATACAAAAATAATTGACAGCCAACTTGATAACAGTAATATTTCATACAAATTGAATCATGATCAAACACACAATCAATTAATCACAGTACTTAACAAAAGTGTATCATCAATTAATAGCTAATATTAATCGGCATCAACATAAATATCATCGTGGGCCGTATGAAGCACTCCAATGAAATGCTCGGGACCTCCAGGTGTGAGTGCATAAATATACTACAGAGACAACCCGCTGCTATACTCATGCCTGCTGTCATATTAACTGTTACATTAAATTACTGCTACGAAACTGATCGATTTCTTTTACTTATTACCCTACATACCTTCAATCAATTCTACACCTTACGCATAAAACATAAAGTTCATATAAGATAAACGAGTTTGATCATATGACGTTCATAATGTATCCATCGAAGTACCGAACCTCGCACATTGATTTGGACTCATTCGAAAAGATACCTTTTTTGTTCGTTTGTTTGTTTTAATAATATTTTATCCGGTGTGATGGAACGCAGGCATTTGTCAGGTTTGTGAAATATAGCCTTCGTTCAGTGGAAGCTGGGCTAATTAATTAGTAAGATGGAAACACTTTGTACATCGGTACTGTGAACTGTCTCTTGGAGCTAAAGCGATTTGCAATAAATAAATGCCCTCCTAGCGATTTAAATGGCTGTAATAAACTTTTACAATCAGCATTAATTGTGTTCTAAATATAAAGGTTATAATGGGCGGTATTGCGAAATGTAGGTGGGTACAACGTCATACGGAATAGAAATAAATTTATAAGAAATTAAATTACTTCTATAAATTTAAAGTAGCAAAGTTATTAATAGAGAATAAAGGGATTTGCGTAGGTACATTTTGTTTTCAACTCTACATAAAAGCTGAAGCTGAGCCTAGGCTAACCATACTACTTAAATATCTAAATTAAATTATTGAAAATTCTATTCTAATACTATTATTGTATCATAAGTACGTTTTCTTACGCACACGTATTCTTACGCAGTATTATAATATTATCTGTGCTTTTACATAACATACATAGTACAGTATCATATCTCTTCTACCTACCAGAGTTAGAAATAAGGTATTATTACCTAAGAAATTCCTGAAGCACAGAATAAACAAAACATCCATCATCATGATGGAAAGCTAAGACGTTGAAAATAGATAGGTGTAAACACATTTTACATATTCCTTAATCATATTTACTGAAAACTAATTTAATATACATAATAATGTAATCACTTCGTTGGTGTAGCAACGCTTGGAACTTAAGTTCGTGTGATTAATTACAACTAATACTTTTTGTTAATTTCAAAAATAATTCTTCAATATTATACTAGTTAGTCGTAAAAAATAGAATGGCCAGTATCTAAGGATTATGACGTCATTTAGCTTCTGCTTTTATTATCTTGAGTCTAGAGATTAGTATTTGCCTAAGACCAATTTCATGGTATGGTTCAAAGGTTATTGAATTGAATCCAAACTGGTCTGAGCCTTAAATTAATAAAAGGTATTTTATTTGCCATACAATACCCGGTGCCATTGTAGCACAAGCCCACAGAACACGTGATTGTTTTCTCTTTTTTCATAACTATAAATTCCTCATTTTCGTTAAAATACTAAACTTTGTTCCACCTCTCCACATAATAGGTGATATATTTAGCAACATCGCCATGCAACATTACCATGAGAAGGTATGTATAACATTTGTCAACCTTTACACAACATAATGTGTGTAAGAGATTAATGTTCTAAAGATGGGCATATAAGCGCTTTTTTACGTGTAGTATCGTATGCGTATTGCGATTTATCATATTTCTTACATGTCATCTAGTCCCGTGTCGAATACGTTTCGGCGTCGGTTCGTTGATATCTAACAACTTGTAATGGTCTCATTTAATGTATTAACCCTAGTGTCGCTTGTTACTCTAATGGGAAATGTGCAAGTCACTAAACGCTAGTCGGGTCGACCTTTCGAGCGACGATAAACTGTGCTTTCGTATAGACATGGTGCATGGAATGTCGTAGGTCGTCGGATGCATTTTAATATGTAGCTATAGTTTTTGAAAACCATGATTGTATCTCTGTGAAGTCTGTATTATGCAAACATTTAGACGTGTTGCATTAAAATATTAATTCAGTTTTAAGAATTTGCAACTGAAAGAAAATCTATAGTTCATATTGATTATTGTGCTGTATGTTAACTGTTCATAAGCATGTAAACAATCTTAGAAAGAAATTGTTAAAAATAACTATTTCGACACATAAAAGATAATATACACGTTTGTATTATATACCTATTTAATAAGTATAAACGCCTCTCAAATCCAATGAATTGTCAAAAGTCAAAAAGTGAAGCGCCGCAAGTATTATAGGACAATCGGCCCTTATTATGATCACACTTGTGAGATATGGTACAGCCGTCGGCACCTCTGAACTTGAAACTTCGCTGTGGGCGTTAAACGCTCCGCATAGCGCGCCCTACTAACTAATTAGGTAACTATTTAGAGAATTCACTCGCTTTTTTGTGCTTTATTGTTTGATTATGTATTTAAGAGCATCGTGTAAATTTCAATTTTGGTACATTTATAAAGTAATGTCTTAGATTGCGGTGTTCATTGTGAGTTAATGTGTAAGTATGTAAGTAAGTAATTTATTGAGTATAAAATATGTACCTACTTTAAATCAAGTAGAATTTTCATAGAATGGTGAATTTATTTCTTACATGTTTGTTTCAGAAACTAATCCTACTAAGATTCAGTGGTTCAAAATTATGAAGGTAAGTACCTACATTGTTATAAAGCTTATTATGATAAATAATTAGTAATTACTATTAAAAATATAATAAAAAATCTGCAAGCATTTTACGTTAACACAGCAATATGAAATAATTCAACATTGTAACAAATACGATAAACTCATACGAAACAGTCGAGTTTCTCTTTGAAAAGTTCCAACAATGTACAGAAAGATAAACAGGCCTGACCATTGCTAGAAACCGTTTCAACTCTCTAATAAAACAAACCTTTCAGGCTTTAAATAGAGCTGAATATTAAAATGTTGTTTAATTTTTTTTTTCAACATTCGCTCCGAACAATGATTATATATAACAAAGATTATTACGCATATATTACCCACACAATGGGAATTAATAATTTTGAGTATTATTTAGAATGTAGTTTATAGTACCTGAGCAAAAATGTATGGTTTTTGGACATAATAAGTATCACTGAGATTAATTTTATTTTGTAGAGTCGATCTTATTATTTTCTGTTTATTGTAAAATTTTTAATCTGAAACTTCAAATTGCTACTTAATATAGTTGCCGGATTTTACGTAAATTATAATTGCAATTTTTTTATATAATATAATATACAATTTCTTTACAATACAAAAACAATGCTATAAAATTTAATGGATAAAAACCAATTTCAACAAATCAAAATACTCTGTATGCAAAATGTAAAACTTGCATTCTAAAAAAATAAATAATGCCACACACAATATTTCAAGCAATTAAAGTAAAATAAAAAACACAACTCTACATGAGCATCATCATCCTACCAATAGATGGCGCTAGTAGTACATTAAGATAGCTTGCTAATGTACAGGTAAATTAGCTTGGAGAAATTTTTGCGTTTGTAGTAGTGTATGGTCAGCAAATAAAATAAAACAACATTTAACACAATAACAATTTTATTTTTAGTTTTTATTTTATACAGGGTTACTTGTAAAACACCAGCAACCTCGCAGGACAAGATAGCTAACATCATAAGTAACAACATTTGTTCTACGACTTTTGGCATAACGCAATAAATTATTTTTAAATGATTTTTTAAACTTTTATTGTACTCTCCTTACATTTGTAAGTCTATGTTCTATTAATTATCGGATGGACGACGCGACGCCCCCTTCCCCCTCTCGTTCGCTTTTTGTTTACGTAATTTTTGGGAGGCGTAGAGTTTATAATATTCAGACGGAAAATTAAATGAATATTTATTTTTGTATGAAAATAAAATCTAACAAATTATCAAAAGTCGAAATGTTGTTACTTATGATGTTAGCTATCTTGTCCTGCGAGGTTGCCGGTGTTTTACAAGTAACCCTGTATATATAAGGGATTTTAAATTAAACTATATGTGTTTCTCCATGAAAAAGAGGAGACTTTATTTTAATATTTGCACATTTAACATACATATAACTTTTACATTAACAATGTTACTAAAATGAAAAAACTAACCTGAAAAAGAAACGACATTTAAAGTTTAATTCTTTAGTTTGAGAAGTCAAAGGCTTGCCTCGACCATGTTTTAACACTGGAGCCATATTGAATTAACAATATAAAGTTACAACACTTACACACAAATTAAACACTAGTTATGGCCCTGCCTTCATACAAAACTGCTGAATACGCCGTTCGCACGGGAATAGAATGTGGATGCGATTTCCCTTAGTTAGCATCCAAGCTTACGTCTTTATAATTATTAAACTGTATAAATTCATTCTTTAACTCCGGTCTGCATCGTGCAGACATGGGTGTAAAAGTCTCATTTTAGCTATTAAATGTAGTTTTTAAGTACATCTGAGTTTTCATTTGGGCCCTCCGGCTGCGGGACATGTAATTCACTTCAACAAATATTATAACAATAATAACAAATAATAACAACAATCAACAAATACAAAATTTATCAATTAAACTACGTACATAATAATTATAATTTTTGAATGAAATGTGCTTTATGTTCTAACGCTACCAAACGACTGCACGTGGCACCTGCGGAGTGCGGACAGCGTAAACTGGTTTATTCTGGTTTTGTGCGTGTTTCCACTTTCCACTATCAAGTGACGATTTATTTATTTGTTTTGTTTCGTAATTATTATGGTCAAATATTAATTATGAAACAAATTATTATGGACACGATATTTTATTGTTTCACGGTAGTCGCCTTGTCTTTTGCTCAAGGACGTAAAATTGAATGATATATTTTTTTTTATAAAGTCAAAACCATTTTCTTTCAAATAAAAACTTGTTTTTATTGAAAACAAAAGTGTTGCTAGGAATAAGTATAAAATTAAATAGTAATGTTAGGATATCGAAACATTTTTGTATAGGCCAGAACGATATAGTGGAAACGCGCTCTAAGATCTGAGTAATATACACACCACTACATATGCAAAAATTTCTCCAAGCTAATTTACCTGTATACTCTTTAAAGATCACAGTCGTTATTTTATATGACAAAATCATAATAGCAAGCACATATACATACGCAAACACAATATGCAAAGCGTTCTTGACACAAACAAGTGGATATTTAGCCCGGCGATAACTTTTATCGACGTATTGTTGTACGGAGTTTTGCGAACTGTGCATCGTAACTCGAAAAACCCTTTGCAAATTTGTTTCACCTACTCACCGCTTAGGTGTTAGAGGCAATGATAGACCACCTGGATATACGTTCCTGAAATTTTAAAGTGTAGTACCTACTTTCTACTAATATTATAAATGCGAAAGTTTGTGAGGATGGATGTATGTGTATGTTTGTTATTCTTTCACGCAAATACTACTGAACCGATTCAAATTAAATTTAGCACATACTAACTATAACTTGGATTAACACATTATAGGATTTATGTAGGAAATCCCACGGGAACGGGAACTATGCGGGATTTTCTTTGAAAACGCAGGCAAAGCCGCGCGCGGAAAGCTAGTCCTTCATAAGAGTCTCATAATATTGGCATTTTTCTATTAGTCATTCTATATTATCATTCTAATGGTATTTAGTTCACAATAACATTGATTTTCTCCAAACTAAATTATTCAATAAAATCATATTTTCAAAGAATTTTTAAATTGAAATCTTCGATATGAGAAATTGTTATTGCTATATTAACTGCTCAGAAAATTCCAACTATGTATCTACTCTAACTCTATTAATGAAAAATATTTTATAAAAAAAAATTAAACCTGATACTAAATTAATATTAAATATATTTTCAAAAACTCCTAGATACAGCTCTCATATTTTTTTTCTATAACGTTAAAACATGTAGGATGTTCTCCAGGTACAAAATAATTAAACGTTCTTGGAACGTGAGAGCCCGTCTAGGTCAAGGACTTGAAGGTCCCTTTTAATTTTATAACTTTTAAGGGTTATTCATTTAATATTATTTTATTATTTGTTGTCTTAAAATTTGTAAATTAACTTTTATTTGAAAGTAAATAAATAAATAAATAAAAATCTTTACAGTATTTTCACGACCTTTTTTAACATACCTATTTCAAATGTTTGCGACTCGATAAATTAATTAGTAAAACTGATAAGAAATCGGTTCCTATTTTACTACTGAAATACTAAGCTTTACATTTTAAAGCATTTTTGCTAAATGTTTATAAAATTGCCTATATTTTTTGACCTCGTTTATTGTACACTATACAACATAATATAAGTTAACTAGGTATTATAATTAAAAAGTGTTCATTAGTATTCCTGTTAATAATAACACATTAGAGTGAAGTTAATTTATACATTGCGGTAAAGAGCTTGGTTCTCAAATTTAACCAAAAACGATCTACAACATTATAATAAAAGAGCTCACAAATATTGTTATATTGATGCGTAATAAAATTTCCGGAGTTGTTAACACAAATGTTGCCAAAGGAACGAAACATTATGTTCAGATGGATTCACATCACGTGTAACTTTCTATATAATATATTACTAGATATTATTATCCATATAATGAAATTGGTCGTGTATTTCAAATTCTAAGCTTTTTTTGCCGTTTTAGTTTTAAAAATACTTAAGTCTAACTAAATAGGATAAACATTTATATTATTGGACAATTAAGTATGTTTAAAAATATAATAGTCACTTTCATAATCTGATAGAAGTTCATCAACTTATATTTAGAACTCTATAGTCTAAAAAAATATATTTTAAACTAAAGTAAAAACTCGCAATGTTATTGAAGTTAGATATAATTATTACATTGCCCATATTACCCATTTTAGATTAAAACCTAATTAAGTTTGTACAACACGTACCTATTAACTTTTACGTTCTAAAAGAATGAAACAGATACTTTTAATAGCAATTACAGATTATAAATGAGAAATATCTTGCAATTGTTCACAATTAAATGTTTTGATCGATATGCACTACTTGACTAGAATACTTGAAATTATTTTTTTAAAAGCATTCTTGCGGCGAGTCAAATTGCGCCCTCAACCGTGGCAATCAAATGGAAAAGCACATTTTTATAAAAGTGGAAACAATTCAAATGAATTATTTCCCACGGTACAGATGGATTGATGAAAATGTTACTCTCATTTTAGTGAAGAGGGTTAGAGCGACTTGAGTTCACCTAAATAAAGATATATACCTATCACGTATTCTGTTTTCTCTGAAATATAACCCTCTTTATTTATTATTGTAAAACATTTTCATAAGTATATCTAATTTTACCATATTTTACTGTATTATTAAATGACATTTACCTATACAACAATTAACTGTATTAGATTATAATTAAATTTAAATCGTAGCAAATGTCTGGCGATTTAATCATTTACCTATTTTAAGTTGATTGAGTTAGCTTAGTAGTTATTTAAAGCACAATAACTACTTATAATATACATATAACATACAATGTCTATTTTGAATTTCATAAAATATAATTTGTGACTTTATACTTTGCAGCATGTTTAATTACATTTAGCCTATTTTATTTTTCTAAGGTAACGTACAAATGTCTAAGCTCTGAATGTTTTACATAGGAAAGGAATTTAATACTGATTTAACTTAAAAATTTGAGCCTGAAACTATGCTCTCAACGTCCAAATATGATAGTAATATTATCACTATCTTCAAACGAAATTTCTGCTTCATCCGTTGGCCTCATCTCAGGGGAGGAAAAGCTTAAGATAAAATGCTTATATAATACAAGTAGATATATATTTGAAATATTAATAAATTTTATAATAACAATTACCTATCTATTAAAATTTAGACCCAAAAATTAATAACGCTATCGAGTTAGAAATAAGTTTACAATAATGAAGCTTCTTTTAGTTATGTTATAATTTTATAGAAAAACATACTCCTAGAAATTAATACGGTCTGCAGTATGAAGTAGGTAATTTCAAGAAAGAAAATTAACATAACACGTAATATTATACCTAATGTTATTGTTCCGGGACTAAATTTAATTTGAATTGGAGTATCTTTGATAAATGGTTCATTGGCTTGGAAATACAATAAACCGATATTACGATATAGTGAAGTAAATTGGGTGACTTGGGATTATTTAATATTGTATCCATTCAATTGAATAAATATGCCAAAACTTCTTGATTCAATTTATATTATCTATGATTATTTCAAATATTCCTAACCTTTGAATTGTCTGTCTCATAATTAATTGACGTGTAGGTATATCTCTTAAACTGTAAGCAGATAATTCGATTTAATTTTATCCTCAATAGGATCATTTATAATTGGTATGTGACAGACTTCATAGTAACTTGTAGAGTAATTTTTTTTAATGTTCACGTAGGTACATACTGTCATTCAATTTACTACCTATGTTAAAAGTAACGATGTATTGAATTGCTACTTCATCAGTAACTGAACCTATATCCTAGATATTTTGTGTCTAATTAGGAACACACGTTAAGAAGAAAACATTGCACATTTTAAATCTATCAACTATCAATACCTTCTATAAACTACACTAAAATTATAGTGAACCTGATCAAAATTATAATCACGTAGAAGATTAAAGGTGATGCGTGAAAATAATTTCATGGCACCCAAAATATAATATATAACACTTTTGACAGACTTCTGATTAATCAAACGAGAGCAGCTGCTGAAAATAAGTTTTAAAAATCATAAAAAAATGTCTAATATCTACTCAAATAGAACTTTTCATTCAACATCATAACAATAGTGCTTCCTTCATTGGCGTACTGACGGTTGATTATGTATGGTCAGAAGAAAAATATTTATTGTAGAAATTATTTCATGCTTGCAAATTATTATAAATTTAAAATATTCCTAATATTCTAGCTTACAATTGAACTCATAATATATTATAAATCGAGCGAGATAGACGCAAACGATTTTTTAAATAAAATTAATTTCCCAGTTGCTTTTCCTATACCCAATTAAAAACTAAATTGCCATTCGACAATCGAAGCTATATACTTTTTACATTCATTTTACAGCGAAAATTTTCATTTTGCGTTCCACGTAGCTTTGTCAATTTTACCGAAACTTGTTTATTTGCTGTCCGTACACACACGAGGCGCAACTAGTTAATTTCCTTTGTGACAAAGGCCAGCGCGGCGGGATGTGTGCGTGAAAATCGCAATGCGTCACGGTGTTCCTAACTTTTCGGTGCAGCCGGCCCTGGCTGATAGTTGCTGGAGTATGATATAGTAACCCAGTTTTATAGTGAACATTTTTGTATTTCAGTTCTTCTGGGCCATAAATTAATATCATATGAGAATTATTTAATGCCCAAAAGTAAAACTCTAAACGTAAAAGAAAACTTTTTCACTGACGGGTATTCTTTTAAAATATAGGCACAAAGAAAATCAGTGTTGTATATCCCACTTAATTATTATCAAAAAGTTATCATTCTTGAATATTAAATGCAATGAATTACCTACATTCCAATCAAGGCTAACAACATTACAAATTCTTCTAGTAGAAACAATATATAAACTAAAGTACGGCTGCTGGTATTATTACCCATATTCTGGTTTATTATATTTCTATTAACCTGCGCAGAAATAATACGCATCGAATGTCAAATCAAAAAATTACATAATTTTTTTATAAAGTTTATTTCATAAAACGCAACCACGGCCGTGCCACCGCGCCATCGCGTCTACGCAGGCTATCACTGACGTTATTAAACGTGACGTTCTCCGAACACAATTAAATGCGACACAAACTATTTCCGGTAAACCGAAACAAATTATAATTACTCCTTCGCTGCTTACACACCCCCTTTGATGTTTTTATTTAAAATCCCTGTTACGGCCAACTTAAAACAAATAGAACGAATGATTATATGTGTGCGTTAAAGCGATTGGCCACGGTGATAGCTCTCATTTCGCCGATTTCTTGCCATGTGTGGTCTCAAATATTGTTTGTTTAGTGATCGGACAGCGGACAATATTTTGACAGGTTTTAGATATAAATGGCACCTACGTCCAAATTGGTTAATTGTTTAAATGCCTACGTTTTATGATTCTATTTTGCATGCGTGTCAAGACTCTATTAGGTCCTACGCGATATAAGGATATACCTACGTGTACATATCTTACAAAAATTCACTATTGTTAATAACATTAGCTTCTTGTAACACGACATAATAAGCCGTGTTTCCATTTCAATTATATTTATCTTGATCATTATCAAGAACCAATAAGATAAACGTATGAACCTACTAAGTACTACTTAAAGTATTCCAAAGAAAATTTTAGATTTAAAAAACATTATCTTCTTCAACTTCTCTGGGTATTTTGAAAACTTTATTATAATACTGTAATTCGACATAAATTAAAATACTTTAATTCGTTTATTTATTTATAACTCTTTATTGCACAAACTACAATATGACAAAATAACATTAATACAATATAAGAAATGCATAGTTTGTACAAGAGGCGGCCTTATTGCTAAGCAGCAATCTCTACCAGGCAACCTGATTGAACTGATTGGATGATTTAAATGTTATTAAAAACAATTACGAAACCAAACCAATTACACTTATACTATAAATTTAGTTTCCAAACATGTTTATTTTCATATGCAGTATCACGCCTAAATGGATAGCTGATATGTAGTAATGAGTTAATTAACACTTGGATAATTTTCACTCGTGTCTGAATACAGACGGTAGTGACGGTACAGTCTCGCGCAGATGTCACATCCGTCGGACCCACGTGAAAATCGATTTTCCACGCTATGCCAGCTGGATCGAGCGACCAATATAAGACGCTTAGAACGATAAACAATACACGCAAAACACACCTTAAGTATAAAGATCTAAAGGTCACAATTGCGTAGGCCTATTTATTGGTTGTAATGTTAACTTTGTTTTCACGATATGTACTATGAACATCAAAAGTTCCTTTGTTGATATTTTTAATGTTTCGCACATTGTTGGCGGGCGACGGACCTACCGCGTTTGATCCGATTGTCGTCATTATTTATGATTATTAGAATAGCGTGCCGATTGCGAATAATTAAATTTTACGTTCAATTCTTTATAAAATTAATGATAGTTAATTGTTGTCGGAGTTATTTACTGTAGGAAGACGTTTGAATGAATATTAATGATGTTTTTTTTTTCATTAAAACATTTGTTTATAATACGTAGATATTAAATTTTATTCGAGTTCCTATATATTAAACACCTTCTGGTAATTCTTATTACTTTTAGTCATTTTGTTTTTGCACAATTTTGAGGTTTTCTTGATCATAAAAAACGAAATACACGCAAAATGTCTAAATTAAACTACTTAATTTATAAGGTACTGACAAATAAAATAAATTAAATAAATATTATCGCTACGATCTATAAATGAAACAAACTTTATACATATAATATATTCTTCTAACTTAGCTTAATTAAGCATCAGTGTAACGCGGACGTGAGATTTTTACACTGTTACAAAAATATTATGAACCTCCCGTAGGAGTAAATGTCATACTGACGTGTATAAGTAACACGTGTGACATCAAATCAGAACCACCCAGATCCATTTTATCAAATAAAATGTTATTTTTTTAATCTGTTTGACATTTCCCCTCACCGAAAATATTCTGGCAGTTTCATCAACAAAATAGCAATACTATTTGTGCATACCACTTCCTACGCAAACAATAATAACAATAAGCTAATGAATCCATTTCAGCGAATAAAATCTTTTTTTAACCAAATCTCTTCATATCGTTTCGCGCAAACGAAGGCTTTGCTTTATTTATAGCCTACAACTTTGTTGGAAAATCTATTATGCCTCAGGCCAACTTTGTATTACAAATGACACTAAACGAGGCACTTATACATTGCATTGTTTTAACGAAATTTATTATGGATAAAGTTTCAGATTGTATCCATTAAAATCTTAAACAAGAGAATAATGTTAAGCAGTTTATACACGAAATTATTCAGCTATTAATAAGTTGTAACTTGTGAATACACAAAATGATGAAATGAAATGAATGTATTACATATTATTTAATTACATAAAATTCATTTACTCAAAGAGACGTTGATTATACTGTCTCAACATCTTTGGAAAGTGGTAGATATATAAAACACTTATTCGTAATATCTATGTTCTAATTAAATAATATTATACATTAATTACAAGGACAATGCTATAAAATATTATTATTAAAATTGTACCTGCTTGCAAATTGATTACAGTTAATAGCTGTATACATATCATATACCTAATAAAGATAGATATTAAAATGAATCATTACGATTAATCTCCAACTTCAATCTAAGATCAAAAGAATTTTAATTAAAATTCAATATTCTTCAAACGCAAAAAGAAAAAGAAGCGTAATACCAGGTATCAGAAAACCTTTCCGCTACTTGATTGACGACTCAACAATACATCCTGCGCTTCAAAACTCAAAAAGACTGATTACAAACGCTCGAACGTCTCAGAAACGTCAAGCTTTGATTGGTGATTCCCATGTGTAAAACTAGTAGTCTTTCAAAGGCTTTTTACAATAATGAGTTGCAAGATCCATCAGTGTCCGTACGTACTGCGTGCAAGGTCAGTCGAAACAATTGTTATGGAAAGAATCGAACGCCCGTCCACGTGTGAAGTGTAAGTGGCGATTAAGGCGCATCTATCGATTAAACATAGTTAGAATTAGTTCGATATAATTAGGCATATGACACGAATTCGTCGTACGTAATGGAACGAACGAAGCATAGAATTGTGATATGCCGGTGTATCATATGCGTGTCGGTGATATTGTATGAGCGATGTGACCGCTCAATCGAGCCACACTGCGGCTAAATACCTGCATCTAATCACCATTTGTACACTCATTTTTAACACTTAATTTTACACGTATCTTAGCATTCAATGTCGGATTTCACGGGCGGTACTTGGCTCAATGGATTTCATTGAATATTAGCAACGTACTTAATATTATATGTAAATATTTTTGTTTGCACTTCTATGGATGCGAGTTGATTTTCTTTTTTTATAATTTGAATTTGTAATTGTTGTATAAGAAAGTGTATATATATAGTACTAGCCGTTTTAGAAAAAGCTATGTATAGTGTATACACATTAGGACAGTCTAGGTACAAAATAAACATACGTAGGCAACTAAAGGCTTTCTAAATTATACAGTACAATAATAGCTGTAAGCCTCTTATGAAGAATATAGGAGATATTTTTCCCTGAAATCCTTACGGAGCTTATAGTTTCTGCTTTATTGTATTGCGAACAATATGTTATTTCACTTTACAATATTACATTTAGTTCAATATAAACATAGTTTTAGGTAACCGTATGTTAAAGTTAAGTAAGTACGTTGTTAAAGTTTATATAAAGTACCAGACCCACATAAGAAAATATTTTATTTCTATACTAAACTAGCGGTCCGCCCCGGCTTCGCCCGTGGTACATATTTACGTTTTCTCTACATAAAAACCATCCTCGTACTTCAAGGAATATAATAAAAAAAGAATTATCGAAATCGGTTCAGCCGTTCTCGAGTTATGCGCTTACCAACACATTTTGCGATTCATTTTTATATATAAGAAGATGAAAGCTGAATGTAGCTTTATAACATTAACCTAAATTTCCCTCTAAATAAACTAATCAACGGCCTAACCAGTAATTTATACATAGACCAACGCGTAAACATTAACCAAACGATAGAAACGCAGATGCAGTAACTGTGACATTGAATAATTACAAAATAGTTTCATTCTATCCCCCGACTTTCCCAACTAGGCGTAACTGAACCGCGTCACTACTAACCCCACGGAATATTCACCCCACACAAATAAATTGTGAAAAATAAATACACGGCCGCCATAACTGCCCTGATTATTTGTTCCCCCGTTAGTCGCCATTTTGTTACATATTTTAAATGCGTTTTTTGATTTATGATCCAACATTAAACATAACTTTGAGAGGTATTATATTTTTTAGTGTATACTTTGTTGACAATTGCAGTTTTATTCTGCAAATATTTAAGGGGGATAAAAGAAAAATGCCGAATTATTTGTAAGTATAGCTCTGTTCAATGCAGTCTGCAAAATATACATAATATGAACAAAAAAAATCTTATATTTTATGAACAATGTTCCTGCATTTTATTTTCTGAATAAAATACAAATTATATTGAAGCTGAATGGCCTTCCTATTCTATCAGGGCATCCACGGCTAATTGAAGCAGTATAATATAATTAATTAATTAAAAATTAACGTTTCGTGATTGATCTAGCCTCTAGAGACTGCGCTTTAAGTATTTACCATTTAACTTTAAAAGATGAAATATAATTAAATTATAATTGCAAACAACGGCGATTACTTAGAGTGATCCATAAATATATTTATCGATCTAGAAATATAAAAACATACCGAATTAAAATAGGCTTATTGGCCGATATTACCTGCATAAATTCATTGCTAAACTTAATTACTTTATCAAACTTTATACAACTAATGTGGGAATCTTAAATTATTATGATATTTTTTCCCTTGATCTAGACACAAAATATAGTCTCGAGCTCATCTGATATACACACATATTATTATGAATACACAATATAGATATTAAGCTACAATCATACCCAATATTGACTTAGTATACTAGCCGAAACATATTACTATAAATTCTTTATCACCAATATCATTACAGACGAAACCCAAATCTCATAAGAATGGAATATTGTGATACAGAACGCCTATTCAACTTATCTCATTATTCGTTAAATCATTTTTCGGCCAAATCTAGTAAGATTTTTTCGACAGGAATACAATATTCCATGGTAAGGAAAATAAATTCTTCCCTTATTTTGTTTATTTAAACAATATTGATTGCTAAAACTGAATAAGTATATAATACCTACTTTTAAATGAGATTGATTTTATTTTAATAGCATTACGCTGTACGCACACCAAAACTAACATTATTTATTTCAAAACACATATTTTGTCTAATTCTACACTATATAGATATTATTTAAAATATTACCAAGATGTAATAATAAACATTTTATGAAATACTTATAGAAATTACACGGTCCATCATTATCGAGATCGTCATAAGGAATAAACGTTGTACATTTTTAATGAGAGGCACTCTAGCTCATTATTCCGCCCTATGCACTTGTAGATACTAACGTGCTTCTACGAGCGTATTATTTATACTAGTGAGTTATTTGCTGCTTATTTAAATTATATCTTTTTACGTGCTTATATATAAGCTTCACCTGTATGCTTGTATGCAACCGATTCCTTTGGACTCGAATTTGGCCCTTTTCACCGACCAATTTAAAACAAACTTACTTAGAATTCCATGAGTTCATCTTATTATTTTGAATTTTTATGAATATATTATTATGAATAATAAAAATAATTTAAAAAAATATTGTTCAAAAAATATATTAACATAAAGGAATATAAGATATTATACTTTGATGAAGGTCAAGTACACGCTTCAGAACAATATTAAAAATTCATAAAGACATGACTTAAACACATACAACAAGATTGAGTAGCTCTTTCTAAATATAATTTATCATATTATATAACTATTTATTTGTGAGTTTTAGATAAATGACGAAATACGCTGGACAAAACTCAATCCCAACCTTAAAATGAACCTATTTCCTTTCCAATGTGATGCTGTTTTCTCATATTTGATATTTTTGTAAGATATCTTATAAAATGAGGATTTTATTACAAAGAGAAATACTACAGACAGGTTTCTTATTAATACTATTTCGTTTAGAAAAACTACAAACTAATACGTTATAGCTACCTATACCTGTATGTTTTTACAATATAATTGGGCCTGCGTATAAACTTATTAAATAAAAAGCATATGTATCAATATGCCTTGTGATGTTCGATAATATAATTAATAACATATCTATGATCGATGCTTTTTATTAATAAATTTTGAAAAAGATATCAATCCGACAGTTGATCTTTATTAAAAATAATCACAGTATACCAGTTTTTCCTACCTATAACCTACATAGTAGCACAATTATTGAATCGGCAATAAGCTTTAAACATCTATATAACACGTACAAAATGATCTCCAGAATCTTCTATTCATACATTCGAATATCCAAATATAACAACAAAATTGAGACACGTAGCGCACGTCACACGGCTTCAGGAATCCAGTTTAAAGCTAGCCTTTGTCTTGATAATATTTAATGTACTTACGAAACAGCAATGCGGCATGCGACTAGCACGTAATGTGTCGGAAATATTCCGCATGTTACGAATACTTAGTCCCCGTACATTTTCTCAGCCATTACACGGAGTTTGTGTTAAATAGTCCTGAAACTGTGACATTTACTACAATAGTGTAGGCTGTAGGGGTAATTAAATTTGGGATTCGATGTTGTCATTTTATAAATTGAGTAGGGACTTGTCACTTCTCTGTACCTACAGGGTTTAATTGAAATAAAATTGATGCAAACTACCCACTTTTTTAATTAAATAATAATATTAATCTGCTCACTAATGGACTTGCAAGCATAAAATTTTTCACAAATTAAACAACGGAAAATTCGGTTAGTTTAATTTTCTTGCATCCGTATGAACTCCAAGCACCTCACCTTTTCCTTTTCACCGGAAAATTAAATAAAATATTTTAAAAGATTTTCCGGTCTAGTGCGGTAAACGGTTATTTATATAACTTTACTTCATTAAAATATTTTTAATCATGATTTTAATTTTACGTTAAATTGATTCAAGAAGGTCCTATAACGGTAAAATTACGTTACATTACAAATTGGTTTTCCTTATTAACTTGTCGAAAAGAATAATATAAGGTATTTAATGAATGAAATAAAAAAATGTGTTTGAGTATACTAAAGCTAAATAATACCTTTACAAAACGAAATAAATATTGGCATAATCCTGAAAGCTATTGGAAATCATGAAAGTAACATTTATTCTAACGACGCCGCTCACAATGGCCTCTACCCACTCTTATATTAAATGTCAGACGTTCCTATATCATTCGCAGACCTCCGCGATTCTCGCTCCAATACCTGACTTGAAAAACATACAACAATAGAGCAACACTTCACACCTATTAAGTTACACCCGCTTCCATTGATACATTTGACGCCACTACAAAGACACCAACATAAACGTCAATATGGCGGCTCTTTCAAAAATCGAACGGTCTTCATTTTCTTTCTTTCGTGCCAGTATTTGATGCATTAGCCTCGAATTAGTCGGCCAGTTCTTTATGGTAACAGATAAAATAGATTTTTTTTTAATAATGTCACATTCTGGGTTGACAATGTTGTTACGCCCATAACTTGTGTGGCATTTCTTGGGTGGCTCAGAACGTAAATTCCCATTGCTTATTGAAGTACTGTGGAATAACGCAGTATATAGTATTTTGAATAATTAATTTTCTACTTGGTAACATGCTTCATTTATTTCTAAACGAACACTTATTGTTTGAAAGTAAGTACCTAATCTATAAGTAAGAGTGTCTGCTTTTATAAATAATTAATTAAAGACAGTTTTTAATTAATTATTTAAACGTAAACGACACTTTATTTTAAATGTTTCAAAGTTTAAAACAACATGGGTCGTTATTAAAATTATATATTATAATTTATAACAGACCTTTAAGTTTTTTTATAAAGTGTAATTTTATCCTGATCAGGAATATTTATTACCCACTTTAAAAATTACATATGAAAGATTGATGTGGTGAGAATTTATCGCACTTTTACACGTAATTCATAAAGATACAATATTTCTATTCTAAGTCTAAATTTGTGAAATATAATATTTGAAATATGATTTCTATTTAAACCATGTTTAAAACAGAATCTTATTGCGCGATAGACAATACAAGAAATACATTACATAAATTCCGTATACATAAGCACACAGTATTGAGGAAGCAATCAATAACAAGTAGCAAATCTGTCAACAGGTATATGAATTGAAAGGATAGCCACCCACCGGTAGCATTATAGTTTGGTTTGCTACAATGAGCTTAGTAAGGCATACGGATATAGACAATAGAGTTGAGAGAATGACCGAAGACTGTCTTGTTTGTGGTTTAGATACGTCAGCGAGGCAGCTACTGAACAGTAGGACACTTTCTTTTGTTCTAGACGACGTGACGTCTCTGCGGTTACCCACACATTATGGGATGCTGTAAATTTAGTTAACACCGTGACGTGTTTGTTTTAAATTCTGCGAAGAAAATTTTGCGTGACGACCACTGAAGAGTTTTAGATTATGTTCAGTGTAATTGGGGTTTAGAATAATAATAATTAGGTGGTGCGGTCGGTGGCTGAAGGTTGTAATACACTATTTTCGACTGTTTGAATTTCCATAACAGTAAATTAAGAATAATTAAGTAATCTTTTTAACGAGTAGCATATTATGTATAATTATATCATAATATTATCTATGTATATGAAATGTGAAAAATAAAATGAATGTAAAACGACTTATAAATTATAGCATTTGAAACCAACAGTCACTAAATAACTTGTATTCCAAACTCGGAAAAAATTTATACGAAATAGACATCAATTCTCCTTGAAAATCTAATAATAATTTAAGTACTTCTGATGCAGTCGCGATACTAATAAATTGCTCTTCAAGCAGCTCTTAATAAAAAAGACAATAGGATTAGGTGTGGGCTATAAACTAAAAACTCATATCTCATCTTCTCTCATTCTTAACTATTGTTCTTTAACTAATGACTCAAAATAAATGGCATACCTATATTTGTTTTATCATTATTAAATATTGAAATTTCCCTATCATGTTTCTTCATTTCCTTATAAAAATTCTGTAAGTTGCTACAATAGGTCGACATTACCATCTTTGCAACATTTTAAAGCAGAGCCGTCTGCAGAGTGAATTGCTCAAATATATTTTAAATTAGTTATAATTTACACAAAGAACAGTTCTGCTATTATACTCCATCCAAACACAATGAAAGTAGACAATAGCAAACGACCTTTAGATAACCCAATAAAGTGCAAATGTATACAGAGAATACCGTGACATTTCATACAATACATATGAAGACGCTTTTAAAAATAAAAGTGTTATTAGCAAGACACGTATCAATGCGCTGAAGGTGAACTAAAAGCCACCCTTTATTGTCCTCTTAACGACATCAATACTCACTTTTATTGAGGTTGAGTAAAACAATATCGTTAATAGACAGAAGACACATTATATTATGTGTCCTTAAGGACAATTGTTTAGGAGAAAAAGACCGCCTAAATAGTGCGCTAATTTGATTAAAAGATTAATTATTTCGTTCTATCATATTAATTAGAAGTTCTCAAAACTTATATTGTTGATAATTGTGTAGGTTGAAAAGAGATACACTAAACATTCTTTTTATTTAAATATATTCAACTGTGTGTTACAATAATTGAATTTAAATCAACGTTCCATTTTATTTATTGCCAGTAATTATTTTTGAATGATTATCATAATTAATCTTCTAACAAACAATCATATTTTATTTTCGCCAACTAGGTGTGACATTAAACAATTTCATAAGCATGAACATCGAAAATCCTTCAATAAAGAAAGCTAATTGCAAAACAATGACGCGATATAACTAAAGATAATTTGTACTAAGTAACTCGATATAAAAAATTGTCACGAACAGTGCATTTGAAAGGCGTTTATTATAGCTCCATTCCTAGAACCCAGTTAACGGTTGTAAATCTATTTAATTGCCAGTATTTTTATCTGAAACGTTTTCATACAATGTTTTAGGGTGCTGCCTCCTGCCGTACAGGAGCAAAGCTGTAAAACAATAAAACCTTACTGTATACTCATTGTGACTGACATTGACTCTAACTGCCATTGTTTCCAATAATAAATGAGTTTTTAAAATTCCTCGCCTCTCTCTTGTTTTGTCGCAGCGCTTACTGCTAAATGTGGCAATTTATGTCGATTGAATCGATTCATTATTGATTGT
>CAJQZN010044089.1:0-106281 GCA_907164685.1 Colias eurytheme | reverse complement strand
AAATTATGAGGCGTGCACTTTTGGATTTTCCAAATTATTTTTATTTTACAGAGAACAGAAGCACGTGATACCCGTGTGTTCGCGAATATAATATAGAGTTTGTCTGTACGTCATTCCTCCCGCTATTTGCGATGGGATTGCGACTCGTTGCCGAAATTTAGTTTTGATGACGCCCGTGACGATAAGTATAAGGGTGGTGGATTTAGGACTGAATGTTTTGCAATTAGTTTTAAGTGTAGTTTATATGGGATTTAATCTATATGCGTTGAGTAGTGTACATAACGTAGACTGTAGATAAATCCGTTTATTTTTATATTGGACACGGATTATATAAAATTAGAATTGGAAAATATATTTTAATTTATAGAGATTGTTTTTTTTTTTGGTTAATTGCAGACTTTTTTAGCCCTTCAGTAAGCACCAATTTAACCTAATTATATTTACCGTTTTCATGTAACTGAAGTAGGTTGCAATTTTGTTTGCATAAAAATATACTCTTTTAAGTATCACAGAGAAACCCTTAAAGGGAAAATGTCAACACGAAAAATAGTATCGTACTAAAATAAACCGCGTTTAAGACAGCAATAAAAGGATAGCTGTAAAGTTGTTTTTACTTAGAGTTCCCTTTATTGGGAAATAATCGTAAAGCAAGAAGTTTAGCGCACGATACGTTATCGGCCGAACGTTAAGGTTACCCATCTGTTTATCTGAAACTAAATTTTGAGGTTACTTTCAACAAAATGATATAAAAGTTATGTTAAGTTTGAAACTATTAGACAAAAATTTGGATTTAGGTATAAGCTGAGTGGATTAATAACCATTAACTAGTAAAGCAGATATAGCTTATTCTAACTACCTATTATTTCAATGTATTTGTCAATTGCTGTGTGTCAAATAGTAACACATTAATAAGATACAATAATATATTCTTGTGTAATCTTATAACAAGTAATAATTATACCAAACGTGTATTTATTTAGAAGTAAAAATAGCAATTGCTGGTATAGAAACTATTGATTAAGTCATCCATCATTCATTATGTATAGTTTCCCCAAATGACAGAGAAATATGACCACAAGGCTGCTGTTATTCAATTCGCACTTATCTCATTTACCGATAAGCGGTCGCCATCAAAAGCCCAGCGAATATTCTTTTTTCTCGTCAAAACTTCACCCCTCTGCGGTAAATGATCGAGACGCTTATTATTTGGCGTGTGCGCAAACATTTAGCGCCCTTATCGCGGCTATTAAAGATACGGCTTCATTACTCGCTGCTGAAAAGGTTGCGAATAGACCCGCTATTGTGTTTGGGTTTTGTTCGACTCGTTTACAATTATTTTCCTCGTTTATTATGTTTGTTTTTATAGAGTAACGTTTTCAATTACCCGCTTTGGTTTTACAATTACATTTTCTTTTGTTCCCATTTATTTGCTCTAACGAAATACGAATATTCTTCCTCTTTGTTTTTTATACGACAATGTTATTTGGAAGTTATTAGTCATAACTTGTAGTACATTAAGCAGCCGTATGTGGGTGATAGAAGGTTTTATTTCATTATTTATTGTATCAAATGGAAATTTTACGCCATTTTTACGTTCCCGTTCCGCCATTTAGATAAAAAGCTGACGCTCATTTCCTAAACGACGCGCCGGCTCCTCTCTTGATGTTTATGTAAAAGGCATTAGTAATATGTACCTAATTTAATAAACAGTATTTTTTAATGGAACCTATTTTGCAAAGCGAGGTGTACGATATCTATAGATTTGTGACCCGTTATTCGAATTCTTATAAAATAAAATAATTAGTGTAACCTAGTGTAACCAAGAACGTCATACCTTTGTCTCTATATTTTGTTAAAACTATTGATTTCGAGTACAAAATGTTACTTCTGTGTGACTGTTATATCTGGGGACAAGATGATGGAGGATGAATACCGAAATTATTGACATGACCGTAATGAAAGGAAATAGGGCGCTTAGTAACATTGAATGTTTATTATAACCACAAACACTGCGGTATTATATTTATAACATGTGACGTCATGTGCGGGTCGAGGGAAATGAAGTGGAATCTTTCTGATAACGCACACAACTACACTGTGTTCAATAGGGATGGTACGCACACATCGATACATAAATGGCTCTTAGGGTTGAGTTCACACAATGTGATGTAGGTGACATCGATAATTTGCTGTAATGGGGTGTAAGTGCTAAATTGAATGTGTTTAAGCACAACTTCACGGTAATTCATTGTGACTTTGCCTTTTGTAGATAATGATTTCAGTATTCCTTTCAATCAAATATAATAAAATAATGAAATAATATAAATATTTCTTGAGTGCTGCCTACCACAGATTCGTTTAGGTACATTGAACTGGAATCGTAATTGCTGAAATTTATCATTAATTATATAGAAATTTATCGTTTGAAAAAAGGTATCTTTGTCTGTGTTAATTATAAGTGTTTGATTGTATTATACAATGTATTCATCAATTTATTATCAAGTACTGCTGTTACCTACTGAAACATTGAGTTATTCTATTTTTCCGTTAAAATATAACGAATGTTAATTGAGTTGAATCTAATAATATAATATACGCTAGTATTAAGTGATTAAAATAAAGTTCTCGATTTGCTATTTATTAATTTATTATGCCGTTTATGATTGAATTTTTCCACATAAGATTTCATCAGACTAAGATCGATCATTCATTAACGTTTCTTGAACGCCGAAGCGATACTCTTATAATCTCCTCACAAGATAAGCTCGCTCCCTATCAATCTTCCTTGAAAGAGTCTTTATGAGAAATGAACGATTATTATTATATTTAGTACATATTGAATATTTCTTATACTATATTGTTGAATGTTGAAAGAATGCTACATGTAGTGCCTTAAATATCTATTGTAATATAAATGTAATTTAATTTTCATTCAATTCATTTTATAGATAACTTCTTATCGTGTCAATTTTCTTTTGTTTTCGATATTAAACGAAATATTCAGAAACAAAAGCACGTAGACAAAAAGAAATAAAATTTATCTCAAGCAAAACACCCCATAAAATGGAATTGTCTCGAGAAGTTTATAAACGCGATAACGACAAAAGTTGTTCGGTGCTTTGTTTCTATGCGTATATAAATATGACCAGAGTGGTTGACCTCCCGCCCGCCGCTCAGTCCGTACGATTTGAGATGAGACCAGTGAAAATGTTTGAAATTGCGGAGGTCAGGTTTAATTGGATGTGTTGTACCTAAATACGCGATGGAGCAAAAAAGAGGAATCCAAGGAGTGTCCATCTCAAGCTCCGCCTTTCACTCGGCACGCCCACTAAGATCCTTGCTCTGAAGGACTAAAGTGAGACATTTCTTTAGTACCCGGGTTATATAAATAAAGCTGTTAGTGTGCTCCTCGTAAGTCGTATGTATCTATTCGTTCATATGAAATTGCGTATGTGTGTAATATAACAACGAAGCCATATTAATCTGAATACATTATTATTATAATTTAACATAGGTAGGTATGTCACTGACAATATTGTTACTAATGATGAGTTTAATTATTATAATCACTATACCAGCTACCTAAATCATTACTTTGTTTCTGTTAGATTAATTACAGTTTTGTAGCCATCATATTATGTACCTGATGATACTTGCTTTCTATACAATAGATGAGATGACCTATTAAAAATATACCTACCTAATACCGAGTTATGAAAATCTAGTAATAATAACTGACAATAAAAATATTAAAAAGGCAAGCATTAAATATTTCAATTGATTAACCCTCAAATATAAAATGTCCTCAATACATATTATTGGTTTAAAGAAATTTGAGTTCGACGTTAATTTAAAGCCTGATGAATGTTAAATTATTGGAGTAAGTTATTTCACAAAGTATAATTATTAAAGATATTATAATACATATTATCTAAAACAACATGATGTAAGAAGTATGTAGATATGTAGTCATGGAGCTGCATTTTAAAACTGATTTAAGTAGATGCTCAATTGCTGCTAATTCTTCATTTATGTAAATGTCGCAGCTTAATTAACCCTTCAATACAGCCTAAATAACATTCAAACGTTCAAAAAGTTCACAAGTGGTTTGTATGTAAGTATAATATTTGATTACTTGTCGATACAAGAGATTCCAGTCTCTGCCAACTGTTGATGAACTTCATAAACTTAAATCACTAACGTTTACATAAAAATATAAATAAAATTTATTTGTGACTACCATATAAGTTTATATGCGACATATTATGCACTTCCGAATATTTTTAAATACTGGTAAAAATATAGAGGTAAAAATAATCGCAGACATCGCCAGGAGATTGATTACCTACTCACTAATATTTACTCTGCTAATTTAACAAACGAAGTATCATTTCATAGATTCAATTCTTTTTAAATATTCTATTTACATTTCTTTTAACCACAAATACAGGGAACGGATACTCGTTAAATTTTTAATTCTATCGGTCGGCGACGGCGCTGTCGTCTTCCTGCTCACTGCTTCCGTTTGGATTTCTTTTTTTAAAGGTTGTATCTCCGGTTTGAAGCCAATGTCACGCAGGATTAGATACGAGACCATCGAGATTTTTTTTTTCTGAAACGATGACCGTTGCATATTTTGACAAGCACAATGAATCTTTCTAATTCTATCTGGCTATGGACGTAGCATACGTCCGAGATTGTATTTAACATAAAACAAGTTTTAACAACTGAATATTTATTTAGCTTTATTAATCAGTAAGTAGTACCTAACTCTAATAAAATGATAATTGTAGATGCAATTTCATACCATATATTTAGAGGACTAGGTAGGTACATTTTAGAATAAAAACCTTAAAACTTGAATTATCCTCTAAAACAAATCCTATTGCAATAAGAAAATTTATGAGCAATTTCAAGGATAAGTTAGGTACTGAGTTGTTTGATATATACGATTGTGAAAATTTTCATAAGACTCTACATTCTTAGCAATTCAATAATAACATTACAATTCTTAATCTATTCTGCGATGTTACGTAATACATATTATAATAATAAATACTCTCAGAATTCATTATTATATCAGCTTTATAAATCGTCATTTTAAAAACAAAAAAGGCTAGCGTGTCCATCAAGTTGGAAACGCCGTCATAAATGAGTAAAGCCTTTCCGCGATTATTTTCCGGTGTTCAGAGTTTTTCTCGTCGATGAAAAATCCGTCTGGCGGATATTATCATTAATTATGGATCGGGAGGTTTCACGGCAGTCATTGCTATGACGTTTATAAATGGTGTCTAACAGATTTGACAAAGCTTTCCAAAACGAGATTTTTTTATTATTTATAGACATTGTCCGCGCTTTTTCGCAACTTTGATCAATAATTTTATCATTTTACTGTATATAATGATAAAAAAATAAAAGGTTTTGTTCATAAAAATTTGTGTTTGAAACAGCTTTTATTAATTTCACTTTACAAAGGTTATGTGAGGTTATGTCCAATCCAAATAAAGTTTCGATTTTTTTTTGATAGGTAGACTCCAACATGTCAGACCCATGTAGGTATATGTTAACAAAAATTTACTTTGATATTCAAAACAATTGTATTTCGTACACATTTTTACTTACATGCATACTACAGCAGAAGATGTAGATTTAGCCTATTTAGGCATATGATTTCACATAAGTATTTCAAAATAATTTATTCATTTCTTACTTTTATAAAAATGAACATCTTTAGCAGCTTTTTAAAGCAACATTACCAATAAAACAAAGTGTTATTGGCGTCAGTAAGCATTCCTTTAGGCAATGGATCTTGGGGCGGCTCACACAAATCAAAGGGACAAAGAGAGGGGCCGGCTAATGCTCCTCGTGGGCCACTGTGGACCGTGGATAGCCGTGGGTTTATATTAAGTTATAAATGTTCGATTGATAAACAATTATAACAATATTATATCGTTTTCGCAAAAAATATTGTAATAAAAACATTCTTTTAAAAAATCTAGCTCATCTTTTAGGTGGCGCCGTATCAACCGGAAATTGGCAGAGTCGAGAAATAATTGAAAATAAACGAAGGTGATCATTTTCCATATCCCTAGATATGGAAAATCATTTTCCATATGCCTAGATATAGAAAATGACAATATTAAAATAAGCAATAAAAGACTTACTGAACATTTTCTTTCATTTTCCACTAGTTAAATTTTTTTAGGCTTCTACATTTATTTCGGATGATTTTATGATGTTGAGTTGCGTAATAATTGTTTACTTGTATCAAGTTACTTATATGCTAAAATACCAATGCAAGATCCCGATACAATATCCAAGATGTTAGCGTATCAAATCACCTGGAGAGGATATACTAAAAATTATTAACCACATACTTGTATGTACAAAAACAGGTAAGACACAAAACATCTTGTTTACCAAACTAACACACCTTAATCGTACGAGCATCTTCTCTTTTCTACGATTGAAATAATCGTATATAATTATCCGCATGTGTACAAAAACAGACAAGACACAAAACATCTTGTTTACCAAACTAACACATCCAAGACGTTAGCGCACCGTTTTGTCTGAAGCAAAGACAATGATTTGTGTGCGGGCCGGTCCCCCGGGCGCTTTACCGTGTTTCGCTAACTCCGGTCGCTGCCAATTTATGTGCAGGATTTTGCTGTCCACTTCAAACAAACATTGCCTTAAATTATAATATCAACCCGCTTCAGATACTGTCACTTTAATGTGTACAAACTATGATATATGTGGGGTATTGTTTTAATTATAAATGTTTGATTGAAGTTTTATCTGCGTAGTTTATTTTCTAAGCCCGTTTAATAAAGTTTCGAGATTTTTTACAGTAGAGTGAAATGTGATGTATGAGTTTTAATATCCTGCCATATTATAACTATATAGACACCAACCACACACGTGAAACAGTAAAAACATACTTAGTTGACAATCAATATTGTCATGTTTTTCTCTATTGCCTGAACTAAAAATAAATACTGTATTGTTATTTATATTACAATTCTACGCTATGAAGATATCCCCCTCATCTAAAACGTGATCAATACCAGTCAGGTAAGTGTTCTCATTATAGGAAAAACAGAATCACACATCATTTATACTCGAAATGGCGGTCATTAGTTCCGGCGTGCGTGCGAAGCGGAAAAGTTGCGATCGCATAAATCTCGCTACCACTCGCTTGTTCTCATCGATATGATTAATATGTGCTTCTAAATATATGTAGTATATAATTAATACTATTGATAAGGATATCACGACTTTTGTAGTTCGTTTTGTATAGTTGAACGTCTATATTTTTTAATATCTATGTTTCTCGAAAGGAACTTAAAACGTTGTTAGTTGTTTTCGGAGCGTCCTGTTGTTTCATGTTTATCTTATGTCCCTAATAATAAATATAATATGAAATACTAACTCTATAAAGGGCCAATTAAAAACAGCCTATTAACGTATTTAGACTTATTGATCAACAACAATATTGTGCATTAATAGCTATAAATAAAAATAGCGGCAAAAATGGCATCAGTTTATCAGGCACTGGAAGTGGACGCTGGGGACGAGCGGCCGAGTAATAAATGTTATTAGATAGCCCGTGGGCTTAGTTGCAGCTATGTTTTTTCGGACTTCTTTTGGGTCGCGGGCTTTTGTTAATGTGTCTGGGTTTGAGAATAAATTGTCGGGGACGATTTTAAATGAGCTCGGAGGTGAAACGCAGATTTGTTAGATTTGTTAGGGATGAGCATGTTACTAAATTTTATGATTGGAGTTTAAAACACACAGAAAGTAAGATATGTATTATGACGTACTTTTTGTACCAAAGTTTTAATTTTCTTTCACAGAGTTATTTATTGTTATATTCTAAGAATAGTGTATGTAGTTTCATATAATTGTAAACAATCAAAATTCATTTTTATCTCATTACCATCAATTATTATTTGTATGGCACGTATTAATCCGGCATTACAGTTAACTGTCATATACCTGTACAATGGTTCTGTAATTGAACGATCGCCTCCACAGAGAAATATAAAATAAAAAAATGGTTCGCACAAATAATCGACGTGTTTGCTCAACGCTACAGGCTGTCAAAAGCATCGGTAAACGATCCTCTTCGGTTATTTACCTGCTACATGCACTGAGCTACAAATTGGCAGATACGATATTTACGCCAAACTCTTTGCGGGTATGATAGTTCCTTTTTTTAGGGCAGTAAGGTCGAAAATCGAAATTAGAACGAGAGGTCAATAATTGCTGTGTCTGAATGAACGCTCGATTTGACTTCGTCATGATTGGTTATGAGACTACTGTTAGACTTTTTCGTGAAAATATGCCCGTTTAGTGTGTGAAAATAGTAAATTCAGATCCTTTTATTGAAGTATTTTCGTTAACCTTAATGAATTAAATAAATATCTAACCATCTAGAGGTAAGTTTAATATGACACATTATCCTATCACGTTATCTCGTCTTGAGCATCACAACAAGAGTTTGTCTTCCGCATAATATGTGCTCTCAGTATTCTACCAAGTAAGTATCGCATGGTATATTTAGTATATAAAACATAACGCGTTATGAATATAATGTTCGCCACAGGCAGTTTGCGTGCCCATAGCCGATAATGTCAATACTGGCAAGCCTCCAGCTACGTGCTACGCAATGCGATAGCTATTTACATATAAATCCACTGAAGCCGTTTTGATACCCTTCGATGTAAACATCATACACCGATTTATAGACAGATATTTTATATTGATTTAGATAGTATAGTGGACCACCCCTTTTTATTTTTGTGAACCCTTACCTAGAATAGTTAGAATGCAATTAAAAGTTATTTAACAAACATTTAATTTTTTTTTGTTACAGTAAAAATTTTCTCATGGCTTTCCAAGTTAATATCTAAAAAATACTAAATTGCTGCTAGTAAAATATTTGAAACCGTTACAAAATCCTAGTCAATTAAAAAATGTAAAATAGAAAAAATATTTGTTTGTTTATACAAATTAATACATAAACAAATGAAAAATAAATTGCTAAAAATCATGAAATATAATTCATCTATTTGATGAATTATATTTCCCGTGAAACCGGTCGTAAAATTATTTGTAGCACAAAATACAGATTGCTGTCATCTCATTTTAGAACCGTGCTTCGAAACAATACGTGTTGCGAATCTGTGTATGCACGACATTGTCTCTGTGTGCGTGAGTAAACACCGGTTTAAGCCTAACTGGCCTTAATGAATCGTAATGGCCCCTATAATTCGCGGCGTAACTAACTGGCCATGTGGGGAAGTTACCCCTTTCCCCCATCTCTCCCGACGCTTGTCCCCGATATTTGGAAGCCCGCCATATCGCGTATGACAGCAGCGATTCTCTTTTTGAAATTTTCAGCCTAACCGCATTTGGTGCTACCATTTGCGGTTACGTGTTTAGATTTAGCGAAGCCACAATTTATCAGGCGCTTATAAAATGTTCACTTCTTACCTCGCTCAAACTTCGCTCGTGTTGCGTTATGGATGCGCATTGTTTGCAATAAAGTACAGTGTTTGAAACCGTAAGAGTTATGATTCGCAAACTGCACAGCCGGCGCCCTAAGTTTAAACTAAAGCCCGAAGGAGCTCGTTATTCTTGCTGTAATTTATTTAATTGCTCTATGGCTGTAATTATTCATGAAATTACGGCAATTATGTCTCGGGAAACAATTATTTATTGTGCAAACTTGAATTTAAACTCACATTTTATTCTTGCCAACATTGAAGATAACAGCGTGGATGTTTCATTTTACTCTTAACGGTGTCCCGGAAATTATAACTTTTTAAAGTTAAAAAAAATAATATGTTTTAAATAAAGAATGTCCAAGGAACATGTTAGATACCCATAGATGTTAGAACATAAAGAATGAACAAGGAACAAGGAACAAGGAACACACAAGGAACATGAACATGAACAAATTTGTAACTTAATAACATAAAATATAATTATTGTTATTATAACTGTTCACAAAAATCACAATAAAGTTATGTATATACCTACATCGTTAAATATAATATTAGCATAACCATAATTCCGTACCAATTGAATTGAGAAAAAGTGAAGTTTTATGAAGTAGATATTGAACTGAAATATTAACAGTAACGTTACATAAATTTATTTGTATAAAAAAGTGAATAAAATAATATCATAACACGTTGTTCAATTTATATAATATATATATTTTATATAATTTATATTTTTGCTTAATAATTTTAATTTAATTATACGGTTTAAAATGTTAAACGTACAAGCAATTAGCCTGCGCATGTAGGGCAGTTAGGCGCACGTGTGTGTCACTAATTTACCCACCATCAGAACGGGCTACGAATCTGTGCTACGAATAATGTGCTACGAGCTACGACTCTTCACTATCATTATATTATTTTAAATTATTTTTGCATAAGTATGAGTAAAAAACCTGAAATCATATCGTACTAATAAATTTTGAATTTTAAAGTTTTAGTTTCGTGCTACGAATACGTCTGTACGACTACGACTAGCGACGGCTCTACGTAGTAATTAGATTGTAAAAAGGATTATTTAGCTGGATAGCTATCTATTATATTTAATTTTAAAACACTTATAAGAAACCGCATATTGGTGGATGTAAAATAGAATAGTTTTATTTTACATCTGAAAAAATACTAAAACGATATTTTTGTTAATAAATAACTTTGTTACAATAAACTTTTTTGGTTATTCTATTACTACACAATTATCATACAACTAGATACACATAAAGCTAGATCAAAAGTCCAATACTTTTCAACTGTGAAGGCAAATAGTAAAGCAAAACGGCAGGCGTGTGCCTCAATCTCAGTCCTGCATATTAATCACTGACCACCATGTGACGCCACGGGGACATCGGTCTTACTGGACACTCCGTAATTAAAATATTTGGGCTTGAGCCGCGCAACATTTGGTGGTAATTGTTCGAAGTTGTTTATTCGAATAAAATTCATTTTATTTCATTGCAATGTAAATTTAAGGATTGTTGTTTTTGCTGTTATCTAATATGGTTAAAGTTACTCCTGTAAGATTTAAAGTTGTCATAAAAGTAATATGAGTTTGAAATGATTAAAAATGTATATCGTGATCTTATTTTTAAATTTTAATGCGTTTAAGGCGCATCGATCGTTGAAAGATTTTTTTTTTTTTAAATTTATTTAAGCTGTTTAGATATGATTACCGAAAAATTACTAGATTCGTGAAACTTGCTTAATTCACGAATTGTATCAAGTAATTTTTATAAAAAAATATTTAAGAGCTTACTAGCTTAGCTTTATATTTTTACGTTATGTACTACGTTATATTGCCAAAAATGTGTTATAGGTACTCATTATCTGGATAAAATAAAAAATTAGATAATCAGTTTACAATTTAGTACATTTTTGTGAATTATGAAAACTAGTGTTACCTAACGATCTTTATATGAAACTACTAAATGATTCAGTTAAACAAATAATATATTGTTATCATACCCTAAAATAAACCTCCTTATAAAAAGGGTTTAGGGACAAAATATACAATATTGTAATAGTTAAGCACGCTGACCCGAGATACGTGATAAATTCATTTTTGGGTAAGATTTAATTTGTTTGCCGCCGCGCCGTTTTGGAAAATGCCATTTCTCATTGAACAGATTACCGAGATTACGAATTCATTAGGGACGATATCTTATGGTCCGAATTAATTGATATTTGGATACACGTGTGCCAGGATATTCATTATTATGAGTTATATTGTAAAGTGTGCTTACTACTTATTAGTGCACTTTCTGGGCATAATATTTACTGTTTTATACAGTACAGATTTTATACACAGATACATTTATATGCTTTTTTTAAATAAAATATTCAATTTTGATGTATGTTTTAGATCTATGATCCGAATTTATTGGATTTAGAATAATGAAACGAAGAAAGCATTCAAATGACAATTTTGATTGCACGCTTTATTAATTAATGCGCTATAATTAACAATAATGTTATCCCTTACCTTCTACAGTTACTACCATACAGATATCAATCAATATTCTTAATATCAATCAGTGTCCAGCCGGTATGCGATGCGACGTCGCAGGCAGCCCACCGCAGTGGACGTGCTAGCTGCAGCGGATTGCGGGCTGCATTAATTGCGGCCCGCCTGAGGTGTGCCGTAATTATCATGCCTGTGGACACTCGGATCATATCCTGAGATTGTCTGCTTTTGTAGTAGTGTGTATTGGTGGCACAGGGATGGACTATTGGTTTGCTTTATTGGTGATGGATATACAGTATACACTATTGTTATAAGTATGATAAGTTCGCAAAATCTCTCGATTCACAAAAATACCTGAGAATTTTCTAAGGTAGGTAGAGTTAATAGAGAGTTAAAAATTATATAAATGCTTAAGGAACTGCTAATATTGTAGTATATACCTTGCATAAGTATATGTGAAAAGGTCATAATTGCAAGACAAAACAAATTTAAACTAGACGTGAACTAAACAATCATTAGTAAAGGTTGCTACTCGTACTTACTACTTTAAATAGTTGTTAAAATAATAACCAGTAACCCAAAATCATTCCCAAAAATAATTGCAAACGTATTAATGTCGGCAACTGTCATTTCCATACAGTTTTCGGCTTCAATAAACTTAAGCCCTCAATTAATTACAACTAAGTTTGGGTGGTAAGTCTGAGCAGGGGCAGCCGTCTCGGCTGGGCATCGAACCGCAGCCTGTGACGGTACTGATAATTAATAGCTGCAACCGCTATGTGCGTTCACACGTAAGTTTTAAATTAATGCATTGAAGTGTTACTTCTCATTATGAAGATGAAATGGGTGAATTGGTAAGTGTTTGGCAAATGGAGTAGGTATGCCTTGGGTATGCCCATATTTATGAAGTCAATTACTGCAAAGCATATGAATCTGATGTACTAGTTTAATTTTTTTTGTTTTCTTTTTCAAATTTAAGGGACAGGATTATATACCATAATGTTTAATAAGTAAACGTACTTTTATACTTCAAAAATGTCAAGTTCTTATGTAAACATGATTTTGTCAATACATTAATCACGTATTTGGTATTAAAGCCAATGCTTATGTCTTCATTGGAAATTATAATATACGAGTTCAATAACTAATGTGATTATTATACATAGTACATGATACGCTATCAATATCCATCTACTAACATAATCATCCGATATTCCTGATCCCAGCACGCGCATAACAGTTTAAAAGTATTAATTCAAACAACGTGATTCAGACTCAATCGAGATAATTCCACACCTTAACGTGAATACTTAATCGGGACGAGGTAATCAGTATTCGTAGTGGGTTCGTTCGATTCCCCGTCTGAAGATAAGCCTTGGATCCAAACGCTGTGAGAATTCATCTCGCGATACTTGTGACTAATCGCCGGGATACACCTCGTCGTCTCGATAATCCCGGACAAATTATAGGGGCGCTTATAAGCTGCGGAGGTTTCGGGCTCATTATTTCGCAGTCAGTTTAAGAAACTTTGGGATGGAAGTGCCAGCTGAAAAATTGCTTGAAGAGAGATAGATAGGTTCCTCATCTTTCAAGCGTTTAGCACGTTGCTTAATAAAGATCGTTTATTGACTTTGAAGCCAAACACTGTTTAATCACGTCATCTTATGTATATTGAGATTGTTAATCACGTAGCACAAATTAAAAATGTTATTAAAAATAAAAACATAAGTCTGAAATTACTGAAGTTACTTTAGAGTTCGTTAATAATAAGCCTTCATAAAACAATAATCTCTAATAATAACCAAATTGGTGTATTTTCTACAACAAATATAGTAAAAACGTCGAAAAATTGAACAAGAAGAGAGAAATAATGGATATAAAAGAGGACAGTTTGCGTCACAAAGCCGCATGCGGGCCTCAGATATTGACAGTAAATTTCATTCATACGGCATTAGTGCCGCGCCATCAGATGCATACCGCAAACAATACTAGTGGCGAAACGGAAAGATATTTTATTTTAGCAAAGAGGAAAAAGTACCGGCAAGATATACCTATATACATGGGATAAGGAAAACTATTTATGCAAATAATTCAATCGATACTGAAATTTGTAAGGTAATTTGGAGAAGTGATGCGTGTCGGTTCATAAAAAGCGTAATTTTCATAGAAATATATAAATTAGTAAAATCGCAGTAAAATAACTCGGTCATCTCTAGTCGACACAATATTTCTCTTCATCACAATTCTTGTCATCAAACAATAATGAATTCGATTAAAATCACAAAGTATATCCTCGGTCCCAAATTTATTAGCACAGTGAGACACAACAAAGTATGATTTATGTCAATATTATCCCATTATTTGTCGACATTTGTCGTTACAAAATACGAGTTATCTGTTGGAAATCCGGGGTATTCTTAAAGTTAAGCTAATATTTGGCAAGGCCGAGGCGACTTCCGCGAGTGAGCGGGTAATTTATCGACGGACAAACTGAAGTTTATCGAAAGGAGAATAACTTTATTATATACTGACCGGAACGGGGAGGTGGACACGCTTGTAAGCGATGGTACGCGAAGGTACAATCACGCACAAAAGGAGACCATTTTTTAAGTCTTGCGCTTACCTGGATTACTGATTCAAAGTAAATCTTTGTGTAAATAAAACTAGACTGCTATCAAACTAGTCTAGTCGATATTACATATTACTCTATTTTCAATGTTAAGGGATTATTATTATAAGTGTAGTTAACAATTTGCATTTAAATAATCTATATTACCTACAAATTTTATTTTAATTTTAATTACTAAAGGACTAAACGAGAAAATATTATTAAATAACTACTACTACTGAAAATACTAGTTTATTATAGCAATTGCATCAAAAACTTAACTCATTAAAATTAAAAATGTAATCTTTGGAGCATACACAACCTAACATAAATACATACACTTAAATACTCTTACTCTCTTTCTTTCCAAATAACAAACCTTAAAAAAACACTTTGTCTTTAAGTAACAAATAAATTTATTTAAGATAATACTTTTCGTAACAAGTGTACCGTTTTGCGTCGTACAATTTTTATAGAGTCAAAGGCATTTCTCCGGCACGATGAAATATGTCGCGTCCGTAGCTCGGCCTTCATTGTAAACACATTTCGGAAATCGTCCTCATACGTCCATACGCGGAAATTGTCCACGTTTTAGTAATTTTATTTTGTGAAACATGCGTTTTCTTTTGTAACAAACATTCCTTACATCCGCTGAACGATATGTAAGGGTTGTGTTCCTTTTATATTGCTATTATCATAAAGCATTCAACACAACTTATGGTGGATATGTTGTTATTGAAAACGTAACAATACTTTGTTTAAATGTATTCAAGGAGTTTTGTAACAAAAATTTCACTGTGACATTTCTAATATGTTTATCTATTAAAATTGAAGAAACACGACTCAAAGTATTATTCAATTATTATTATTACTCATTTTTTCAACTTAACTTGGTCAAAACAAAACTAAACGAAGATGCGCGTACAGATGAAAATGTCCAATAAAGTTTCATTTGATGTCCTCTTTCTAGTACAAAGCAGACCCTCCTTCAAATATGATACTGTCAAGACTGTTCGCTTCACTGAGCTTATTCGTAGTGACGCTTTTAACAAGTCGCTGCCTTGAAAGTAAATATGTACTTAAATAAATAAGTTCATGGTATATTTTCCAACTATAAAGAAGACCTTATTATGAATTAAAAATATTAAATAGTTCATTTTTTATTATACACACTTATTTACATACCTTTTTTGTAGACCTCTCCGAAATAATATAGATCCATAAACAGACAATGTTATCCTATTGTTATATATTAGCTTGTTGTCGTAATAATACTCTATATTGTACTTAAGAATAAGCATTTAAGTACTTAACAAAGTAGCCAGTCGTCAGTGTTAAACAAACACCTTTCCAAACAACTTTCCGTCCATTTCTGAAATATATTTAATATGAAAGTGATTTTATAACAATAAAGAATATAATGTCAACTCGTAAACTTATGTCGTCAGGCCAGTTTACCTCGTTTCTATAAAGAGTCGTTTAATGTTACAAAGTGGACTTCAGTCGAGGGTCCCGTCGCTCGGGGCGACGCTTCAACTGATCTCTTATGAAAATTTGGTTAAGAGAATGTTTACTGTTCCTACATATAATACAAAGTTTAATACAGACGTGAAAGTAATATGAAATAGAACAAAACATAAAAATATAGTGTAATGATTTAACTACGAACACATGCATTTAAAAAACAAAAGATTTTCACGAAGAAAACAATTACTCGAAACTGAACAAGGATCAATATTCAAATAAAGATACAGGAATATTGTATCTGTGAAAAACTGTAATAGAATCTGGAATTCATACTACTGAATGATACTTTTACGATAAACAAAACATCTTTGAATGTGTAATTTCTCAACTATGCGTGTCTTTCAAAATATTTCCCCACCAACATAAATACAATAAACAATAAGTATCCACTCGACAATGAACCAGTATTAAAAACGAGATACAAGCCAAAATTGAAAGGCAAAGCAATTACAAAGCAAAGACACGCTACACACACATGTGCAATCTATTCAGACGTTCGCACAGAATCATCTCCAACAATAAAGGCTCATAATCCATCGGCGATTTTTACTGCGACACGTAAATACGTTTTGGCTCGTTTCCGAGCTTACCGGAAAATATTACCCATTTCTTTTCATTTTTTCAACGCTCGTGTATTTCATGGCTCGCTTTATGGCTACTTTTGTCATAGGTTTTAACTTTTGTTATGACTGTATTTCACTTGGCTACCGAAACTGTTTCAGGTAAATGTTTCATAAAATTGTTTACATAGCTTTTTTAAATACACTGAGGTGTTAGAAGGACATGGAGGTGTTTTCATTGAACGAATAATGTAACTACTGATTCGTTTATAATAATTGTTTTTTGTTAGGTATATTAAAAAATCAATTAGGAACCTAATGTTGTAACTACACAAATATACAAGTACACAGTTTAAAAATAATTGTGTAAGTTATTGTGTGTTGTGTTAATGTTGATAGTGAGTTTAATCTTTAATACAATTTCGAATTCTTACTATTAACTACAATGATGACGATAAGATGTTAGAATACAGATTATGAAAAAGAAGAAGCACTTTTGTAAGGAAGTGATTGCTAGAATGTGGGGTAATTTCATGAATGTTCGCGAACAAGAAATACGGGGGCTCGTAAACTTTTTTCACATATCCGATGATTTAGTTGGATACGAAGTAGAAACAATATAGAGCGTCAACACGTGTTAACAGTGCCATAACCGTGCGAGTTAACTGCCGAACTTAGGGCACTTTGTGAAATATGACGCAGTGTGGAACGACCCTTATCGCTTCACTTATTTTGTTTTATAGCATGCTAATATCAACTCTTTCTAGGTTGCAATGTTCTAAAGTATTTTATTTCTTGCTGATGACATTGATTTTTGTATTAGTTGGCCAGCTCTCTGATATTATATTGTGTGAACACTTAATAAAATTCATAATTTTTGCACATGTATTTGGAATTAAGAAGAGAAAAGGGTTTTCTGTATTTTCTTTGAGGCTATTTATTATATTATGCAAAATTTTTGTGGTATGTTTTGTTACTGGTTGGAGTAGTAAGTACAACATTTTCCATTAAAAAATTAGCAATATTGTACGAAAACTCTAGTTTCTGAAAGAACTGTCACAACAGAATAAATGGATTTTTCTTTAAGTTTTTAATACAAGCATTTTACTTATACTTCGTAAATTTTAAAATCGCCCTACCTTTCCCTATAATCAAAGCAATAAGGTTTCACGGAGTTTTAATATTTAACGGCGGTGAAAAAATTAAATGAAGAAAAGTGAGTGGTTTTTATAATTAGTCTCCAGGCGATGTCCGGCTTCTTGGAAACTTTGTCCATGGAATCCCGACCGGTGCTATTGTAATGCGATCGTTTACCGCTCTATGCTAACTTACTGAAATAACTAAGGTTTCATGTACCGGGTAAGATTATACAGATCTTAGCGTTGTTTGTTGTTGCTATGTGATGTTTATGTTACGTATTGGATTGGTATTTCGTATATTCGTATTAGTTATTTACATAAGTAAAGGTATGATCGTTTTATGTACATATATTGTTAAATAAGCCATTGTGAGTTGTCTTGTAAAGAGATTGGAATACAAATTGCATAAGAGTTTCTTGTTAACAACCTATTTAGAAGTACAAAAAAATCATCAGATATAGTTTGATACATTGAATTTTACTAATTGGGCTGACAAACATTTAAACATATGGGCTGACAAATTACATTTAACATAAAGTAAAGATTTTTATTACTTATCTATAAAATTAATTCGTCAGTCCAATATTAGCCAAGCCGTGAGCTTAATTTATCAACACAAATGTTACAATTTAGTAACTTACGCAAGTAAGCACTTAGTTATACGCCCGCGGCAGCCTCGCAACTTAGCGGCCCACCCTACCGCTAAACAAATTTGACAGCTTTAAGTTAGACCAAGTTTGTGTATATTCTGACAAAATTATTCCTTCTACCACCAAATTATTTAATGAATTGTATTTCTTTGGGATAAGGGTGAATTTAGAATACTTCTCACCGTATGTTAGAAGGGACAATTTCGTATTATGTTTAAGTTTCGACGGTCTAGTTAGCATTGTAGTTACGTTGGATCAAGTTGTCGTGATTATTGAGGTGTTTCGTAAAGCGGTGGAAATTTTCATCTATTTACATGCTGAATAATAAATGTAGAACCTGTGCCGTGATATCAATAACATTGTACTTGTAAGGAAACAGACCGATAGTGTTTAATATAGATATTTCATAAGAAATTTTATAAAATAATTTTTGAGAAGCAAATAATTATTCTTTAAACTGAAGATATAAAAAAAACTTGTGTAGCACAGATGAATAAGTCAATATGCCTATAGTTAAAACTGTTCTTAAAACGAAAATGAAATGTGTAGCCGTAGCTAAAGTAACGGATACTTCATCTATTAATTAATGGTCGCATCATTTTCCGAAATGCAATAAAAAGCGCAAGATTAATTTGGATTTAAAATCCGCGAGTCGGAAGCTTTTAAATTCGCATAAACAACATGTCACGGCAGCCGTTTTGCCTTTATCAATTACAGTGAGGACCCACGTCAAAAATATAAAGCAAAAAACTCCGGAACGATCGTTTAATATTTACTCGGGCATTAAGCATGCACTCGCTGTAACAAGAAGTTTGCTTTAGAACACACGACTCGAATGCGCCGTATTTACGTGGTTATTTTTAAAATAAGCGAATTAATTAAATGTTTACGTCATGCAATTAAGCTATTTGCGTTCATAATGAACGTGCTTGTAGAACATTATACGATATAGCTCTAATAGCACTGCAGCTAGCTTTTTCATGGATAATTTGAAAGGAAAAAGCGTAGCAAATGTGTGTTACTGTGTGTCTATATGTAAATGGTGTTTATGATTGTATTTTAAATGCACATTAACATGTTGTATAATTTGAAGTGAAAAGTATTGGAAGGAATTGGTAATTTCTAATATTTGTAGATAAATACATTTAATCTCAATCACTGTTGTTCCACGCACAAAACCAATTTACATTGAATTGAGAATACTTACCGTATTCTACGTAATACTTATCGTTATCTACAATAAAAGAAATAGGGTTTTTATTTTACTTTATATATTAGGATGATATTTACGATTGTTGCCTACAAATATTCGTATAGAAAATAAATAAAGAAAGTGTTATGTATGTAGAGACATCAAAAAAACATCAGAAATGTACCTATTAATCCATCAGGCCCCGGAATCACAGACACAATAGAAAATCTATTGTGTCGCGGTCGGATAAGGCCGTTCGGCGCTCAATAGGTTAAAAATACAAATACTTTTTATTTTTACAGGCACCAAAAAGAAAGTTGCATAATTTATAATTCAATTAAAGTAACATATATCAACATGTATAACGATATGTTAATTATTGCTTATATTATATTTTGTATCTTTATACAAACGTTAAATAAAACACAAGACAACAGTAGCCATATGTAATATTTTGATCAGTGTCCATTCCCTCTTGAGTCCGTAGCGATTTTCCGCTTTGACGAATTTGTCGGATAGTGCTTGAATGGGATTTTTCAATTCGTAGCTCTGGACGACACTTCAGCCTATTAAGTGGAAACTTGTGTAGTCGTGCGCACATTTTATTAAACTTTCGACTATATTGTATATTAACATCGACGAGAATTTCATATTCCCGTACGCACTTTTATATAAAAGGCCTTCCTTTAATTCAATATCGTCGAACTGGTTTTCATTTTTTGTTGTAATGTTTCCGAATTGGAAGTTTTTTTGTTTGGTGTTATCTATAGAAAATGTGTTGAAGTATTGTAGTAAAAAACGTAAAATGCTCATATTGTGATCTTTTTATACAAATGGATAATAAAGTTGAGATGAATTAAAATTCGATAGGATCAATGCTTATTAAACATATTAAATAGCAAGCATCTGTTAAGTCTTTGTTCTCGCCAGCTACGAAAATAAATGTTTGCAATAAAGTATACATTTCCGTTCATGTTTTAATGAAAACTGCCTTTCACCAAGCAAAATGCAATCCGGCCACATTTTGAAATAAAATTTTAATATATTTAATTACAAGTGGCTTAACAAATGAAAAATATTTGCTCATTTGCAGGCGAACACGATAAATTGTAAATTACTTGGAAATGTGCGTTTTGAAGGCCCGACGAGTTTAATTTTTAAAATGGTGGAACAACAGTGGAAATGAAATTCACAGGCAAATAATGAGGGGCGAATTAAAAATGCAAAAATTGATTAATGGACCGTTGTCGAGCAAATATGTACTTAATAAGTATGAGTCATTGTGGACTGTGTTTTGTCGCAGACTTTGTTTGAGTTCAGGCATTTACAGCCCCTGTTCCAAACCGAACTTACTGGCCGGACGTCACGTTCTGTTTTCCATTATTTAAAACGATGTTATTGAACTTTATCATTACTTTCGATGGTGGAAGGAAATTTATGAGCCTCTTATGAGAATGAGGCAAGTTCTGAAGCTATAAAATTATGTCGTTTATTTTTAATGATAATATGATATTAGTTATCATTCTGTTTATGAGCACATTGTCTAATATAACACAAATTTTATTATCTAAGTAACTCATATCATATTGATAATAAGAAGCTTGTTAACAATACCTTCTTATATTTTTAATACTTTAACAAGTAAGTTGTAGAAAATAACACACTATTACCTAACTAAAAAATACTGACCCACCAAACAACTTTGTTTTTCGTAATATTTGTCATCATAGTCAACATCATCTAGAACAAATTAATAACTTAGGTAGCAAAATTTATTGGTTGAAATAGTTAGTGGATATTCTCTTCTCTACATTAAGAAATAAGAATTAAATTATAAAAAAATAATTATAATATCAAAGTTTCTAATATTTCCGGAAATCACTTACTGTATGCGACGTTTATAGAAACGCTACGCTAGCTACGAGTCTACGTGAATTAGAGAAATCTATTTACGATTCACTGTCATGGATAGCAATATTTGAACTGATTTATTCTACTTTGCCATTATTTTATAAGTAAGGAACTCTATAAAGTATAAACTAGTTACTTTAAAGCATGCACGGGTTTCTTATAAACCAATGACACGTCCGCACTCGCAATTTAATACCTTAATTAACAGGTTATTCCACAGAAGCAATCATATCAATCACAGCGTTACTATTACCCGTTACATTAACAGCAGCAAAGTAAACCGCACGGAATCGCGTGCCAAATGCATATTAGGTGTCATAACAACACAACCTTCACTCTAGATGCATTTTATACGGTGCCATTTCGCTTCGAGATCGGAACGATAACGCTCCGCCATGCAACAGTACCACTAAGCACCGTAAACTCGTGAATTATTAATCTTTTTATCGAAACCGGTTTGAACGTAACATGCCTCGCTTCATGAAATTTTTAATAAATCGCCTTTTAAATTTATTAGAGCGACTATTCTGTAACACGATTGTTGTACAGTATCGCTTTAATGGACGTAATGTAATGGATGGATGTTATGAGGGTTTTATTTCTATGAATTAGTTGGATACCTATGCTGAAATTGTATACATTTCGTCTAGACAGAATCTAATGCATCGTTGATATGATCCTCTTTGCTTAGAAACACCTCGTATTAAAAGTTTTGTAAAGTTAACAAACTCAATATATTCACGTGCGAAACAGCTCTAACATTCGTTGTTCATGTTTATTATAACAATACGTTCGACATTAATGCATGCGTAAATTAATAAAAATGAAATCAATGGAATAATTCAGTATCTAGTTGTTTTTACATGTAAACAGAATTGTTCTCATAAATCAATGTAAAAAGTAAATTACCTCTCCGCAACCCTTTTAGAAGGAAGGAAAGCAATGTTGGCGCAACGAACAAATTCGCTAATTTTATCTCCACTGAATAAAGATATATTAGTGGTCTGCGCAAAGATAAAGGAATAAATTGTGGACGCGATAAATCAGTTAAGGCTGGCTTTAATTACTCGACTGCTGGTACTGCACTGAGAATAATATTCGTACCTTGTAGTATAAAATTTGAATAAGTGTGTTTGTTTTTGTGCGACATTGTATTTGTCTTTCCTTGTGGTAGAAAAATCTAATACGATGTAAATAAGTAATCTATGATTTGTTGTATACTAAGAAACGATTTATTTAAGAATTTATAATAACCTTTAAAAACATTTTTCAAGACGAATATTAGAACATGCTTTGTATAAATTTTTTATATCTAAATGAATTAGCAAATTATTCGTAAAACACAACTTTACTACATGGTCATTCGATATCACACTGATTTTTACTTCTAAATTCACGGACCGTAGCTACTTATGATCTAAATTGCCTTATAAAAGAAAAGCTTGTTGTGTTCCTAACTTTATCAAAGGGTTGCCGCTTTGCCTGGAGCCGAGCCCTAAATAAAGTCAATTATTGCTACTTAAGTGATTTCCAACTGAACATAATATATTTCCGTAACTTCCTCTCATGAATACACAAATTTTAATATTTGCAAGGCATTAATATTCTTGTCCAAGCTAATTAATGAATCATCATTAATGATCAATTATCATAATTAGAAAAAGATAGGGTGCTGCATTTACTATTTCAACTACTATTCAAACGAAAGATACAGAAGGATTAAATTAGTGAAGTTTACATTTTGTAAAAAACTTGAACGCTTAAAAGTTTCTAGTAAATTAGAGTTCTGTTTTCATTAGGTATAAAAATATATCATCAACTACAGCTATAACATAAAATTTAATAAAATCGCAACATTTATAATTTACATAAAATAAATTGGAAGACGATATACATAATGATATTTAGGTTATATAAACCTATAGAACCTTCATAAAACTAACGTATTGTATAATTCACTTATTAATAAACTTTGTTTCATTATATCCAAATACCATTTTATTTACGGAAGAAAAACGAAACAAGTTTATTTAAGATAGAAACGTGACGTTCACCCTAATTAGCAATCTGCACTTAGGGCTCTGCTAACTCGTGCGTGCCTCCGTCAAATTCAGACGGCCTAGGTTGTCTGCACTCGGTTTACACTTTGGCTATTTATAGTGCTGACAATATTGTAATAATAATGGAGACTGCATTTGATGTGTTTGAATGATAGAATTTATTAGTTTTGGTCGCGAGATAGGGAGGTGGGTGAATGATGCGATGTTTGTAAATACGATGCTTTAAACCGCTGAATATTTTTAGCGGTAGCTCTACACAATTAAAATATAATTTACAGCTTTAATCTTAAAAAAATGAGATAAAAAATGCAAAGAAGCATCAAACTGAAAAGGAAATTTCGAATTTAATTATTGCTAATAAGGATTCACATAATAATTTCTACACCAGATATTTTTCGTCTCAAAAATATACGGCCTATATAATTATATTATATCTTTCTGACTTTTTTATATTACAAATAAAATACATTAAAATTATTTCCAAATCTTAATTGTATTCAACCCTATCCCGCATAGGAGACATCCAAGCACACAGAAAAATGGCGCATACAGTCAAGTGGGCGGTTAGCACGCGCCAGAGATTCGCAACCTCGCTTTGATTCGCAAGAGCCACGAGTGTTATTTTAATTATAAACATCATTTATCGTAATTAGCGTTCTTGTGCTTTTTACCGACAAACGAGCACTTTGAATACGCCACAATTAAGGTGAAATGCAGAGAGCTTGCGTACGGGACGGATTAATGCTTTGTGGCTTGATATTATTTAAAACTTTTGATTTTTTTTGTAAACTAGAATATGTTGTGTTAAATAAAGCCTTAATATTAATCCAAGCTATCATTAAATTTCAGATAATAGCTACAACAATATTAATTTTATAAAGTTACGGGAATTAAAGTAACTAATCATGATATTTTAATAAGTAGGTATATAAACAATCTTGATACACAAAAAATACCTTAAGTACGTGACATAGGAAACCTGAAACGGTATGCAAAGAGCATTGTATGTAGATACGTACTTATAAATAAGCTCAGGTAAAATCTTTTAAACTACATTTTTTTTCCAAATAACTGGCTATAGAATTTAAATCCAAAAATAATCCGTAAAGCAAATTCCGTCTGGTGCTATTGTGCTGTATACTCGTATATGCAATCAATACAAGGATCATTAATTGTGATATCGAATGTTCCGCAGTGGTGTTTGTTTGCTAATTAGCCGTTGCTAAATAGGCAATTTGATCGGTTATTGCATGCCCCATCGCGTAGCATCATGCGATTTTATGTTATGCAGTATTGAAGATAATATACGTAGGCAAATTCTGACGTGTGACTTTGCAACATTTTATGCATGATTTCACTTTCTTCTAAGCAATGAGAATGTTTAAAAAGTAAGCGTATAAAAAGGTATTCTTTTTAATACCATTGGTCCATTAATATAATTTTAAAAGCGAAATTAATATTTCGTATTTAAGTTTCGATAAAAAACATATTGTTTCGATTTTTAAAATAAACAAAATATATGTATACATAATAATAATATCAAAGCATTTATTAAACTTGCAAAGTTGCTACGATATAAAACTTAATGAAAATGGCCATTTCTACGAAACGCAATATACAGAAGTTTTCTTTGTAGTTTACCTTCGAACACGGCGATAGTAGGTACCAGAACCATTAAGATAAGCGTGAATAAGGCGGTTTTCGACCGACCCTATATCGCATAACATAAAATTAACGGCTCGACATTATGTACCCAGCTTTATGGATAAAAGCTACGGCTATATTATATAAGTTGAACATGTGCAACATGCAGAGCTTGCGAGCTGGAGTGTGCTTCAAGTAATATTTTAATTGAAGTACGTTTAAATATAACGTTTTCTCTCATTCATTAATATTTTCCTTCTACCCTCTTCATATTTTTATTTTTATAATGTATTAAAGTTTAAGGGTTTTTATTACTTGCACCCCAAACATACAAAAAGAGGTTAATAATTGAATTAAATGTTGCACATAGTGGGCCGATTCTATACTTACAATAGTTGATAATACATCAAAACATAGACATGCCTACGATAGGCTCATTACTATACAAAAATCACAATTCCATATAAATCTGAACATTAATTAAAGCGTTTTAATTAAGGTGTAAAAATGGCCATTATCTCGGTCTATTTGCGTAGCAGTCGCTGTGTTGAACATAAATCAAGCCAGGAGACAATGCTAATGCTGCGGAATTAAAAAATACTTTGGGAGCCCACTCTGAAATAAAAGACTTAGCGCAATCTTTGTAGACGGTTAATGAATTACTTTTGCTAATTTTTCTTTTGGTCCGGACTGGGAACGTGGTTTTGATAATATTTTACACATTTTATGTTCTGCATCTGAAATTTAAACTTAGGCATTCATGTGGTAATTATAATAGTAATATAGTAGAGTCTTTTCATGACATATCATAACTAAAATAAAAGAGCGTATTCATTTGCCTTTAATTTATTTATTTATAAATCTCATTAAAGATATAAATTTCCTGCAGCTTAAATAGACCTAAGTTTCTTCTTAATATTCTTCTACTGTGCACATGTCACAGCACACATGAATAATAAATTTAGCAGTTTTATTCAGAAAATAGATTTCATATTCTAGATTTTTTTCTACTTTATCAAGTACCTCTCTGTAGCGAAATAAATTGTTGGTAGACAATATTATGATGCATACCCGAGCTGCATGGCCCCTGTTGACATCTTAATTAATCACCGCAGATTAAATGTAAAATACTACCGCCGATAGCAAGATACTTTTACTTTTTATAATTAAATGAATTATTTACCCCAGACATTTGTTTTGTTAAAGAAGCAATGTCATTGTTTTATATTGCGTTTGCAATGTGATTGTAGGAAAGCTTATATTAATCATGTTACTCTAATTTTTAATTTCCTGCATGTAATTTAAATCATAATAATATCTAGTATTAAATTTAACTTCATGTTTAAAAAATATTTTATATTTAAATCCATACTTAAGCACAGAATTCCTATTACATACCTAATCGAACCTAACAGAATTAAAGAGAATCCTTATAATAAGTCTCTTTCCAAACTAAGTGATTTTTAAACTAATATCATCTACCTATCTAAAAATCTCTATTAATTATGCAAAGAAAACAAAGTGTAACCTGGCTCGTATAGCCTAAAGGCTAAAACTCTTGGCCTGAAATATTTATCAGACGCAAGAAGTTCTAATGAGCAGCATCAATCATGAGCATACGGATGACGAGAGATTCATCCCCCGTGGCGTCCCGCTGCCAACTGAGGAGCATTCGGGTAGGCGGGGCGTATTTATACGTGGCCCCGCCCACACGAAGCCACGCCTCTGCTGGATGAAAAACCTGACAGGTGGGAGGAGCGTCCCTCTAAAGTATCGTCGCTATGGACACTTTATCAAGTAATTTGTTAACTTCAATGTCGATTAAAATTTATTCCAAACGTTAATTTCAGAAGGATGAATTATTTTAACGTTTAACTTTTATTAAATAAAATTAATGTGATGTTTTGGAGAAGGTATTATAAAAAATAAATACGGTTAAATAAAATGTTTTGAAAAGATTTAATCTTCATAATACTCACGTGAATAATTCTTAATATTTCGAGCGTTCATTGTGAATACTGGCAAATGTATAAAAGATTGCTAAAAAATAAGTTTTATTTAAAATATAAAAAAGTCAAAATAGTATTCACTATTCACACACAAAATAGAAATGTTGTTTAAAACATGCAACTCTTTTTGTACTCCTTTCTAAAGATGTTAAAAGTTTTATTGTTATCAAAGCAGTTCCCGACTGAGATGTTACAAGAATGTCTTTGAGCAAATCGCTGGCATAGTCGCGCCAAGCATACTTTACGTCAGGTATTTAACTCAAATAATTAAGGGTAAATCTTTACAATTAATTAATCCTGAGATTGTCAACGAGGGTACAGCATGCATAGGAATTCTTTGAAAATGAAGACGACGCTTGAGGAATTTATTAGCACAACGTTTTAAATCTTAAGGGGTTGCATTTTGTTTGTCTTAGCTACGAAATAATAATAACAACATTTTAATTCACTTTTAAGAAATTAATTCCAAATTATAAATTGTTTGTCTATTAGTATATTTCGAAGTGAATTAATAACTCACCAAGTTATTCCACTCGTACATGCCATAATAATACCTAAGTATATAAAACCTGATCCCTACATATTTGAAGAAAATTTTTTTTTTGGTTATGAAATGAAAACATGAAAAGTGAATTGTAATATTTTTTTAATTTCTTGAAAATTAATAAGGCACCTAAAGTAAGCAAAAAATCTTTATAATATAAAAGAGGGAAAACAAAGTCTCCAGGTTTACCATTTTTTAAGTATTTAGTAAAAGAATAAATATAAACTTTCATATATGTTTATAAATATTTTTAGGGTGCCGAGCCACAAATGAAAGAAAACTAAATCTTCATACTCACTCTGTTGATCACTTTAGAACACCTTATTGTCCGTCTGTCTATCTGTCTGTCTGTCAAGACCATAGAAATCTAAATAACAAGACACATAGAAGTGCTATAATGTCATAATTCATATGAAAACCGCTGTCGCCAAAATCAACACATTTAAACCGATAGCTAAACAGTACACACAAGTAAACTATGCCTTTTATTGGACAGCTTGATTTTAGTGAAAACTAACTTAAATATTAAATTAAGCTTTTTAATATGTATCCTAACGCACGAATTTACGGTTTATTTTAGAATAACATCCCTAAGTATATGATACGTTTTGTTTCTTTTTGTTCCAATACGAAAAAATTCGGCTTTTCTACACAGAAGTTGTCAATTTTCAATAGATATAACTTTGAAATAAACTCATAGAAATAAGGTTGAAATTTGTGTTAAACGTGATAATAAGAATGGTAGACTGTGTCATTCATTGTTATTTCGATTACTATGGTGACACTCGTAATACTTGTAAATATTCTATAATTTTAAGGAAAAACGGCATTATTTCTAAAAAAGAAATATTTACCGATGAAATATTATTCCTTTATTAGTATAATTACAACTTGTGGAAGAATTTCCGCAATGGGATATGCTGAAACACACCATGTTTATACACATACGTCTCCAGAGCAACTGAACAGTGACGAACACGCTGGTGTTGTGAAAGTCACCTGAGTGGCGACAAGGTCACGCGCGCTTACGACTTCTAGTGTCTTGTTATTTAGATTTCTATGGTCAAGACCCTTTTTCTCAGGAACACATTGAGGCGAAATTTATATCAAATACTCAGGTCCACAAAAATCAAACTTCCAACGCAATTAAACTTCAAAAGATGAAAAAGAAGACAGCAGTTTATACTGAAAATTTTTGACATGCGCAAGAGTATCAAAACCAACTTTACTTTCCGTCAACACTCAACATAGAATCTTAAAAGATGCGAAGCAACACTTTATACCTCAGATAAAGGAATAAATTCTGAAAAGCAGCTCATATTTAAAGTAAAGCATATAATAAAAATCAAGTTTGTACGAAACCCTCGGTGCGCAATTCCTACATGCACTTGGCCGGTTTTATTTTATTTAAGGATCAATAATTCAATAGATCCTAGCCAAATTAAATAAAGTTGTAAGAGTACTGATGTCGGATATTTGCGTAGTCATAACAATGTCGAGAAAAAAAATTATAAACGAAAAAAACGCTCTTCCGCATATTAAGGTGCAATTAGACCAAACGAACATAGAGCTAGAGCTAGAGCAAGAGCATTATTTCGTGATCTTTTAGTGTTAACGAAAACTCGTATTCGTATTAGCATATTGCATAGAATCTTTTCGAACTCAGTAAGAACAATGAACAACGAAATAATGCTCTGCGCCTGTTTGTAAACTAACTACATACCTACTACCTATTTGCACATGGTGGGGTAAGAATGAGCATTCGCTCGTTTGATCTAAATGTACCGTTAGAAGTAGGTAGTACTTACCTAGTGACAGATAGTTTTTTTTACTCTTTCATTCATTTATCCAGTATAAAATATTGCAGCACACAATTAAATGTAGGTACATTGACCACCCATCTCCTGAACTACTGAGAATTTTATCTCAGGAAATGTATTTGCACCTATAGATATATCTGTTAATTCTGTATTTTCTAGTTATAAGGAACCTACATACACTAAATAAAAGTAAATTTATTAAACTCTAAAAAAAATTCATGTTCCCTTCTCACATAATATAATTCTAGAACCTATTTCACATAAAAATACTCTTCAAGTCACTCAACACTGGTCATAATAGACCTACTAAGATGTTAGCTGCATCTGTTATCAGCTTAGTAAGCTAATTGTACGCTAATCAGTCGTTAATTATATCGTGCGAGTCGCGCGTGACGTCATTATGCGAATCCGTGCACAATCTGCACTGCACTGTCATGTCCCACTTAATGTAATTTGTCATGTCGTTGTAATTGTCGCATCTAGTTTGATCAGCCATTCGACTATTGTCTTGTTTCATCATCGATAACTAGAGAATTTGTAGCGCCGTGAGTGACATGCCGATTTACCATTGCAATATCGATCTTGGAATACTGACACTATTTCTAATTATGTAAATATTTGTACATATTATTGTACTACCTGTTCCCCGCGGTTTCACCCGCATTGCTCCACTCCTGTTGGTCTTAGCGTGATGATATTAATCGGAACAGTAGTTCCTGAGGTTAGCGCGTTCAAACAAACAAACTCTTCAGCTTTATAATATTAAAGTAGGTATAGATTAGGTGTATTGCTTTGTGTATATTGTAATAAATAATGTTAATGAAGGGGAAAATGTACCACCAGTCCACCACTAATGTTTTCAATATGCAACCCATTGAATCAACAAATATATCAAACTCTCACGCATCTCAACGAATAAAATCCTAAAAACTCCACCCATTGCTCGCTCAAACTAGTTTAATGTAACATAAAAGCTGAAAATCGAAATCAATTAGAAGACATCGAATTGAACTGACAATCGGATAGTGTTATGAGCACTAATTCATTAGCGGGCGTCATTCGGTAACCCGATAGCGCGTCATTTGTGAGCGCCGTCAATCGCGTGTGATTAGCGTGATGTGATCGCGCATTAATCGTTCAGTACTGCACATGCGAACTGGGATTATATACCGATATATTTCCCTTTTACACATTTCCCGTCATTATCACTGGACTTTTATATGCAGTTACAGATATATCTAGACTTTCCTGCTATTGTCACTTTGTAATAGGGTTGTTAAATTAATAATAGGTAGGTACATACCTACCATAAAAATTGGTCGAGTATATTGGTAGCGTTGGTTGTATGCGTTAACTCTTTTATTCCATAGACACGTTAAAGTATAATAAGCGATACGATTGCATTTTTTCATAACATATTTATTTTATCACAGGAAATTATGTATAGTATTAAAAATATTATATCCACCGTAATAAAAGCGTGTTTTATGTCACTCCATATCAAAACAGCTAATATTGTTCCTTTAGGTTGTTTATACCAATCGAAAAGCCATTCTCCCTTAACCCTATCAAACTATGAACTACTGGGACCATAAAAAATCGTCATAAAGCCAGTAAACGAAGCGCAACCTGCAAATAAACGCAGCGTTTGATCGTAAAACTGTCGGATTGAATTGTTTCAGGTGACCGGACTACGGATCGGCTCCCTGTAAACGACGGCCATATTCCCTTTCGAGATTTAATTAATTCTACACTACTGATTAATGAAACTGTGATACACTGGCGGTAAATGTGTTTTACACGCATTAATTTTGCATTCACACATTTTTAGGAAATGTTCTAGAACTGACTGACATAGTAAGAATCCTGTTTAAAATTTAAATATAATATTGCCAGAATATTGACGCCAAAAGTGAATTGAAAAATGATATTTTTTAAGTTGAAAAACAATTGTAACTTGGTTATAACGTTACTCGTACGCAGTTTTTCAGGAGTAGCTAAAATATGGGCAATCCTAATAAAAACAATTAAGTGTTGTATTTAATTTGTATCATAAGTTAAGTTCATAAAAAGATTAAGTGGTTTCATGCTTGTATATTCAATTAATTGTTTAGTAACTTCAAAATTTATTTACATTAAAACAAAAAATATTTTTAAACTAGCGTATAAAACATGCTTTCTACCAATTTTACGGCGATCATTGAAACAGCGCATCAATTGCTAACCCAAAAATAACATAAAACAAAGGGGCTTACGGCATATACGAATTCAGGTGCAGGTAGGGTTCATGTGGGCATTAATAATGATAAATTTGAGTCATTAATTCGTGAGGATTAGTCGCGCAAGCGAGTGCGCGCCGCCGATAACCAAATATTAACTCAATTACTAACGAGACGCCCGCTCGCCATTCAAATGTCTGCTAATCCCTTCGTTGTAAAGCCGCCTGGCATTAGCAATGGTCACTCCTCTTAGGGGATTCTATCTTTGTCTTTTTCTGCACGTTTTTGCGTTCCATTTCGTTGTAAGACTTAAAAACTTTTTTGAAATGGTCTGAAATTTGAGTTTTACGATATAAAATTTACAAGAAGATGCTTTAAGGTATGTATGGATATAGATATTATTCATTTATTACTTGAAAATAAAATAAAGAAGAGGAATGTCATCTTAATATCTAAAAAACAAAAATTAATGATATGGCTCTACAAATAACTTTCTTCGATAAAATATCTTAGATATAAAATAGCAATTGTTTGTTAATTCTTGTAATATAAGAGTTTAAATATAAAAGAAATAAAGCTTCCTTTATCATGTATCGCTGACTGTTAACTTAAGTAGGCGATATTAATCAAATCACGACGTAATATATTCTATTGAGCTGAATTATAAATGTTTAATTATGTATACTAATAATTTATTTGCAAGTGGCTTATCCATTAGCGATATCGATACACAATCAACCACAGTGGTACTCATATTATCCATTACTCGTAATATGTAATTGTTAATTAACTAATTCAATTAATTGCATCCAATCACAGGGATAAATGCTTTGTTAGCTGTGACAGATTAGTCTACGAATAACGATCTAATACTGGATAAGCACAATCTGATGTTATTACGTGACAACATTTAAGTAAACAGTGCCTATTTCATACAATAAAGAGATAAATCGCGATTATGTTAAACGTTATAGAAGAAAATTAAAAAATAATTGATAGTATCTCTCTTGGTCGATCACTATTGTTAAATAGCAATAGATTCTTCACTTCAATAATTCGAATTCGCGCCTTTCGCTGTATCGCGAACGTAGCGACTCCGTAGTCCGTAGACCCTAAGCTACCCATGATCTAGAAAATTCGAATATAATTAAATAATAATACTTTCTAACTCTACTAATCTAATTCCTATGAATGTATGTATATTTAAAGCGCATATTAGTTTACTAAGTATGTAAAGGCCAAAAAAGATAAGTATTTTTGTAGGTACCTACACAAACTTCTTATGCTCTTGCGCACCCAGCTAGTGTTATTAGCGCTATTGTTAGTAATATTGTGTTTACTGGTTAGTATATTAATTTAGATAATCAGGAAATGCATATTTAGAGTTTCAAAACAAAACATAAAAATCTAGAAGTTGTATGACTTGAAAAATATAACATCTCTGCTACAATTAAATTGAAAATTTTTAAGCATAATTTAATAATGGGTGAGTTAAATGAAAACCGTGTGTTATTACATAAAGATGTGGTTTCCTAATGGTTTTTTATTGAATTTAAATGAGGGAACTTATTATTTTTTTATTATATAAAAGAATGAAGGATATTAAAATTTAACACTAATTATTCACTCTATTTTCTTATCCATACTAATATTATAAATGCGAAAGTAAAAGTCTGTCTGTTACTCAATCACGCCTTAACTATTGAACCAATTTGCATGAAATTTGGTATAGAGATATTTTGATATCCGAGAAAGGACATAGGCTACTTTTTATCCCGGGAAATAGGATAGGTTTTATCCCGGAAATCCCACGGGAACGGGAACTATGCGGGTTTTTTTTGACTGCGCGGGCGAAGCTGCGGGTGGAAAGCTAGTTCCTTATAAAAACTGTGTCTTATTCATACACAATAAAAAGCAGCACTATCCATTAGGATAATTCATTACCAGTTACAGGTATTTGCAGCTGACAGCTGACGAGACAACCACTGTGCACTGTGACGGGCATCTATCATCGTAATTACCTATTGGATATTAATTACCGACGGAGTAATACGTATAACGGCTATCATTTTAGTTCCAATATATGTATATTGTAGATAGTTATGGAATAGAGTATAAGTTCTCAAGAGCATAAATACTAGCAACGAGTCAATACATAGATACATATAATAGGGTGTACTAAATATGTATCATGAAAGACATGAAAACAAATAAAGTGATATTACAACTTCTTCATAACACCCGCGTATATTTGAATGTCCCTTGATTCGTAAGCCTTTAACAATCGGCTAATTTCGCCTTTATTCATTAAACAAACGTACCCGACCGAAAGCAAACTTAATCCAATCCGCGAATGAAACGAAGTAAGACGTTGACTCAAACAAATTATTTGACATAATGTCGTTAATTAGAAACCCTCTTTTGTAACCGAGGGTAGGGTAATTAGGTTCGGATGCTCTGAATGGGCCCTTTTTCTGCTCGTTACGGCTAAAACAAAGGAGCAAAGAAGTAAACAGACCTTATTCAGGCAAGAATTTGCATTGGAAGTTGATAATGAATGGAATTGAATGTATTCTAGTTGCTAAACAACTGAAACAGACTTTATGGTTGTAGTAAATTTTATATGTATGTATATGCTTCATATTATCTCATTTAGCAGATGATGATATTAGAAATAGATCCTGTTTTCGTGAGATTTCTGAGTTCAAAAGCCTATGTGTTATTCTGGGTCTTTAGTTACTTACATTCCCATTGTAATCGGTTCAGTATAGTAAGTACTATACTGAAGGCTTTAGGCTTTTGAACACGCAAGTGCGTGAAAGAGTAACAAACATCCATACATACGCACACCTTACACAACCTTTCGCATTTATAATATTAGTATGATATTCCCCTTCGATTATAAGATGCAGTTTACAGGTATAAAGATTGTCATTTCGAAGTAAAAGTAATTTATCTTGCACAATTGATAATCTACTGCGACGTAATTCATCAAGAAACCATAATGAAACCTCAGAAATTAAAACATTTAATGTGGCGAAAATTTTTACTTTCATTCAAGGAAAACCGTCGTAATTGTAACGTCATGTTGATTCATATCTTTCCGAAGTTCAGCGAAGAAAAATATTGGCTCTTGGCGTCGGTTACGAGTCTCCCCTCTAGGTTTAATTGCACCACCATTGTTCTGCTTGATTTGATTGTGTATCTCTCTTTAGGGTACAATCATAATAACGAGCTTTAAGCCAAACTTGAATGTGCATTCGAAAGAACCAGGGAAATAATTGTAATTAAATTTTCAAAAGTTATTTTACAACGAATGAAATTCACGTGTTTTAGAAACCATTGAAATTGAACGTCCGTTTCAAATTACGTCAAACCTTGGTTATGAGCGTTTAAGCAATAATACAATGAATGAAAATTTAAGATCTTGTAATAATAACGTTGTTAACATTATATTATATTACGTTTTGCATATATATGCAGTGTGGTAACCAAAACTCTGAAGAAAACTAATTAGTAATTTTGCATAATTCAAAATTCGTTATCTTCAGAATTTTGAAACTATAAGCTACTTTTCGATTTTGCGTAAAAAGCAAGCTTCCGAGTATCGGTAAACAATGATGCAGCTAGGTGTCACTTTGTTTCCTAAAACTCAAATAAAATGTATTTTATTTTGGATATTTCTAGCAGTATATTTTATATATATATATATATATATATATATAGGTAATCCATTAATACTTGCATCTAAAAATACATTGAAGATATTAGGTAATTAATATTGTATTGTAGACCCAAAACATACAAAACTTAGGCATATAAGAGTGGCATGTCATGTACACTCTTTCCTTGACAATTTCAACAAACAACAACTTGCTCCTAATTGTGTTTGCGATTCCTTTAGAAATCTCTTTTGACTCGACTACAATAATTGCGAAAACTCGTTTTGAAACGACGTTAAATACGACCGAATTTCAGATAATTAACTCAGATTACGGTCTCAGCGTATAATTCGCTTTTGTTGCAGAAAATTTGAAGAAAGACAATTTAACACAATATTCATGGAAATATACACAGGGCAATGTAAATACATTTGTCCCATTGTAAAATTATATTATAGAACGAGAGGTTTTTGTCATCAAAACATTCTATTAATTCCTCAAATTTTAAGTTCCTTATAATTGCATAAAAATTCAAATCGTATGCACATCATTGCAAATTGCATTAATTAATTTTTATTTTAAAACAGATACACAAAGTACCTAAATTTCAATTTGTTTTCAGGATATTAAATGTTGTGAAAACAATAGTTCAACCACCGTGAAAAAATTCAATATCGGGTAACTTAAAGCCCATGCAAATTCAGAAAAATCTATTATAATCTGCATCGCACACTGCTGGACGCTCTTTTCATTCGATGCCTTTTGTTGGCGGATTCAATTAAGTTTACATCGGCGCCGAGGTCAGTTAATAAAAACCGAAGCCTACAAAAATTGGCGCGTAAATCAAATTCAATAAAGTGCGGCACACAATAGTGTGGGACAGAGCATCGGAAAATGACGCCGTCAAACAATGACTACCTGCCAAGCGAACCTATCAACTTTATGTTGCGAACTACATGTTTATTTCATTTGAGAAAAATATTGTCGTGTATAAATTAATTATAGGAATTCTCTTTGTTCGAAATACGTGTAGGTAACATTTTGTTTCTCAACCAGTTATTTTAATATTATTTATAACATTACTGTTTCATCGTATGGAATATCAAACGAAAACGAACAGATCTATTTATCAAATCAGTACCACATCTTGAAGTCTATACGCATTAGCTATTTGCCATAACTACACTGATTGGAATGAGAGTCACCCTTTCACATTAAGAATTCCCGTCTACCTTTCCACGTTCCCGAATTAATCGCCCGAGAGCCTCTGTCTATTAAAGTTTCTTCGCAAGTTGTTTAAGAGGCTCAACTCCCTTAAAACTCTGCAGATAATGTTAAACATTCATTTAAGTGCGCAGGGTCCGCCCAACTTCCGAATCGTCGTATAAATCTTCTAATTCTTCAACCGTTTAATATTCATATCACCTTCGCGTCGTAGCTATACTGTATGATAAAGAAAACTTTCAGTGAACTCGCTAAAATTCCCCTTTGAATCTTTTATTGCTGTAGAGTTAAATGCCTTCATGATCGTCGCTTCGAAGGTAGAAATGTTCATCTTAATGTTACATAGTAGACGTGTACTATGTAATAGGTATCAGCTGTCCCCGCGACTTCGACTTCGACTTTAAAATATTTAAAAAAGTTTCGTAAAATCTGTAAACATAAAATATTCTCCTACTATTTAATCGTATGACGATTTTATTATAATACGTACGTATAATAATTAATTGAAGTGTCGATAAATATGAGGCTACATAATACCTACAGGTAAAGAACGAAAGTCTTTTTGTTTTTATAAGTCATTCACTTTTTTGTCTGTTCACAATATAACTTACCGAAAATTAGAGTTAAAAAATAAAATTATTCTTTACTTTACGATTTAGATCCTCTAAAAAAGAGTCGAAAATATTCGCTAAATGTTTTATGCATTTACCCAATTTCAAAACAGAAAAGACGTGGAGCCGGCATGTAGAATTGCGCCCGCCCAAGTCGTGTTCGCAGTCTTTTAAAATAAACGGCTCTTTTTACATTCTTAGCATATTTTTCAAACGGCGACGGCACTCAGAGCGTATTAATACGCGTCCTTAAACACCCCTACATGAATAATTAGATGTTTTAGGGATTCATCCTCCATCTTATCTGTAAAACACGCGTTTAAATTTGCAAACTCATTCTTTTTGCGTTATAGAGGATAATACGTCTTAGCTCGGTTACGATTCTGATTAATGTCTTCGGCTGGAGTCGCGGCAACTTTGTTAGAGATAGCGGTGAATAAAGAGAAGTGATTCGGCTAATTTGATTTTTATGCCAAGGTATAAAACAAGGATAGGACCTTTAGGATAACCCCTATGTCCTTTCTCGGGTATCAAAATATCTCTATACCAAATTTCATGCAAATTGGTTCAGTAGTTAAGGCGTGATTGAGTAACAGGCAGACAGACAGAGTTACTTTCGCATTTATAATATTAGTATGGATTACATATTATTACATAAATTAGGAAAGAAGTATTTAATGCAATTTTAAACGTAATTTTCTTAAAAACATTAAGGAGACAATTATATTCTTCTTTCAAAATATATATTGACAGTTATCGTGTGCCAAAAAAGACATGGTGAATTTTCTGAATAAATTCTGATCCTGAATATAAATATGCGTAAAAGTTTGGTATTTTTATTGTCTGGTAATATTAAGTTTCTCAATTCATGTCTTATTTTGTTATTACATAAATCACAGATGTGTTTTTAATTTTCAGCATTGTTGGTGCAAAATGTGGTCTCGGAAGGTGAAATTGAAATCAAACGAGGGACATATCCCTATATGGTAATATCACTAATGTCTTCTTGAAAATTAGAGGAAATTATTAAGCATGCCTATAATATGTCTATGTTATTCTAGGCGTTCATATACTATCCGGATGACTCCGTAGTAGACAAGAATGGAGATCGAATTACTCGTGCTGGTATTTTGGTGAAACCAGATTGGTTGATAACATCATCGTTGGAGACCGATGTTCCTCTAGCCTTTCCAAAGAAAACTCTTGTTGCTAGACTTGGAAGTGTGGCTATTGATAAACATTTCACTATTAACGAAGATGAGGATGAACAGGAGAGCGAAGTATTAACAAAAATATTTATACTACTACTTTTAAATTTTAATTGAATGCTATGCTAAACTCGACTTTATTTACAGGTAATACAGATCATCCGACCCTACAACTTTAGTGCCATTGAATGGTGGTATAGTGATATATCCTTATTAAAAACCCTAGTACCATTTAACATTACTACTTCAGTTGCAATAACGTCAATTTCACCGAAACGGACATTTTCTGAGAAAGAATGTGTTATACTTGTATATGCGGTAAAATCTATTTATTTGAAACAATATTTTATGATATTCAAATCAAGTATTTATTTTATTTAAATTTCTTTTTAGAGAAAGAATACAAACATAACGGAAGATAGGTTCCTTATCCAAATTCCTGTTGACATCGTTCCGCCGACATTAGAACATTGTGGAAGTCACTTTCGACAGAGTACGATGATTTGTGCTATGGACATTGATGATAAGAAGAATACGTCCTATTCAACCAATTTCTGTCGTGTACGTGTTACTTTTTTTATTGAAAAAAAAAGTGCAATTTGGAAGTAAAATTTATTTTCTCTTTATTTTTAGGGTAACAGTGGTGGACCACTTTTATGTGACAGTGATGTATATGGGTTGCAAACGTACAGTGATGGTTGTCAAGAGCCACATCTATATCAACTATTTTCTGGTTGGACTGATTTTATATCATGTGGCATACAAGACATTTGCGGAGAGAAACAATGCGCTAAAGTGTGCACAGTTATAAACAAGGATACTGAAAAATATGCGCAAAACATTGTATCTACTACTTCTGAAAAAGCTAAGTCAGAATCTACTACAGTGGTAGTGACTAGACCGTACGAAGCCGAAGACAATATTATTTTGTCGGAAGAAAGTAGCCCTGCCAGGCCCACAACAACAACAACAAAGGATGACGAGATAACTACTTCAACGCATTCTAGTACTAAAGATTTAACCGTTGAAAGCTCAACTACCTTATCGACATCTGCACCTGATAAGAGCAATGATGATGAAGACGCGAGACGGTCCAATGTGGAAGCTCAGCAAGAACCAGTAAAGAAAACTAAAAGTTCATCCACTACTATCATACCATTTTCAGTCTTTCACACTTTGCCGTTCATCTGGACGATAATGACGTTTATTTAAGTTTTCACTATCGATCAATTAATATAATTTTATTTTCAGGGAGTAATGTTTAACTTTTTGTTTGTGAAAGCACATGCATATGGAAAATAAACATATTTTATAATAAATCAATATTTTATTTCGCAGGAAATTGTAATAACTATTTCATGGAACCTTAAATGAGTACAATATGTAGGAGTATTTTCTCAATACGGTCTGGAAACTTGATAATGCTATTAGAGCAAACTGCGGAGGCGTTAAGCCTGCAACCTTACTTAATTCTACTTATTCGCAAAACTTTGACGCTACAGCCAGACCGGAACATCTTGCGTCAAATATTACAGCTTGAATTTCCAGTTCAAACATATTTTTTAATTACGATCAATGCTGCAATTTTTACCTAAGTAGCAGTAATCTGAAAATTTCGAATTATATATTGTACAAGTTTTCTTGGTTTTATTTTAGATAAATATTTAAAAAGTACCTCATTATAATATTATAATTAGATGCAGTGTATCGCTAACGAGAGTAAGCATTTTGTCCAAATTATAATATACCAAAATCTCCACATATATGTTTATATCCTGTGGTTCTAAATTCTAACGCTGAATTCTTTCTCAAAACGAGTATTTTCTTATTGAAATTTTTAAAATGTTCCGTCGAAATGTATCTTAATACGATTCGATGCGTTTAAATTCCGAAAGAAGCTCGCATTGGAACTGTTATGCATATTTTAAAGCCAAATTTACTTACGGCAAACTCAACGTACCGAATGAAAATTCAACTTGAATATTTCTGTAAGAACTTTCAAATGTTTTTATGTTCGACACAAGATAAAATTGATCAACGATATATTCTGAAATGAATATATTATGTGTTTTATAACCAGGTATTTTAATGTTTCACTTTAAATCTGAGTATAAAATTATTTAATATTTTGCAAATGCAAATGCATTACATATAAACTTAGTGTATTAGCCACCCACAATAAAACATTACTCACAAGAAAACTAAAGCGCCTGTTTTGCTTCCTGAGCAATTTTCTTTATACCATACTTTGTCCATAAATTTCTAAGCTGAACAAAATTTAAGCAATCTACTTAATGTAATGAGTTAACAAACAAAAGAAATTAATTCAACAATCTCATAAAAAGGAATAAGCAGTTCATAAAACTTTTAATAATTAAAACTCGAATAAAAATAAGAGATGCCGACCAGATAATACCATTTCCGCGAAGCTTTTGTACTCTTTCAGTTTCGCTGTATACGCAGAGGACGAAATGTGATTTCATTCTTTGTTAGGGGTCTTTTTTAATTGGTCACGACGCGGAACCATTTCCAAGGATAAATCCCTAACTGGAGGCAGGAGGGTGAATAACTGAAAACTGTCGTTAACTCATCTTGTCTGGACATTAACTGTAAATGCTAAACAAGATATTAAAATAATGATTGTGGCTCTTTTGGGAGTTCTCCAGTTTTCTGTTCTGTTTATGTATCTGTGCATATAATAATTACCTTTTAGCTTTGCCCAGTCTTTTGTGGCATGGGCAGAACTACGGGCAAAAACTTTTATTAGGTACCTACTTATTTTAGCATAACAGACAGTCAGACTTTCACGTTTATAATAAATCGTATGGATTTAAAAATGTTGTAAATGGAGAGACAAGAAATTGGTTAAGCTGTTATAATAGATAATATAGTGCACAAATATATCTACACGCAAAATCAATTTCATGTAATTGTCAAATTTAAAATGGATTTTGCCATTGTAACGTTAAAACTTAATAGTGAATTTAAGTAGGTAGTTATAAGCCTGACTATCGACAGAAGAAATAGTAATAAACTAATGATTTAAGGTGAGTAGAGTAAGGTGAGTAGATTGTTGCATTATTTATAGCTCATAATAAGCTTCTTTAACATTTTGACATAAAATAGTAACTACAATAACGTTAAAACGTTACTCGTTTTGAAGAAATACTCGTGTTGATCATGACCCAGCAGATACAAACCAAGTACAAATCTCTCAGTATGATGTATTTTTTTATTTTTTTACGAATTTATGTAAAAATTTTACACCAAAAATAAATAATACAGATATACCTACTAAAATGACAGAGAGCATTAGATCACCGACTCTCCTTAGTCATCATCATATTTGCTACTTAGAGCTCTACATAGATGATAATTACAAAAATATTTTCCATGGTTATTTGTAGTCGTTTTAATGATTTTTATGTCAATCAGTGACAAAATTAATTGATTATTCATAAGTCTGAGGTAAAAGGTAAGGCCGCAAACAAATCAGTATAAGTAGAGCGTTATATTAGAAATTGATTAGCTGTAGGTAATGTGCAGGAAAACTAGGCCATAATTATAGCAAAATACAACAATAAATTCGATCAAAGAATAACGGAATCGTCAAATCTGTTGCGTCTATAGGCAATTTTCAATCACTTTCCCATTTATGGCAGTAATAAAGCGACCGGGAAAAGTCAACAATCAATTTTGTATTTCAATTTATTCCCAACCATCTAAGTTGGTGCGGTGATAAGAAAAAGAAAAACGCGTTCATTGAAAACGGAAATTATTGCAAGAAGCCATCAGTGGTGTGCGCTCGGCTTCCTACGTTGTTTATTTTTATATTTCCACTTTTTGTGTCATAAGGTTTCAAATTTTTAATTGTGCCGTGTCGGCCCATACCATTTCCATGCACCTCATTGTACAGTTCATGGTTGAAGCAGTGAAGCATGGTTGTGTTTGAAGCAGTGTTCGAGAAATTAGTCAAGCGTCTCGATTTTATTTGATTACTCATTCGACAACCCTTGGGCTTGGACTATACTTGGACGGCATTTAACGATCAAACGTGTCTTTGTATGTCATGTTATTTAATTTTTATATTTTAAAATGCAAAAATAATTGAACAAATTATATTTATAATTGATGAATACATATATTTTTGCCTTTAATAAATATTGTATTAGATAATGATTCAATTGGTCAATTGGAAAGGGCAATGATTAAGGCAAAAATAAATAACACATGAAAACAATTAAAATATGAAACATTAAATATAGATAGTAATAAATTTGCATGTATTTTACAGTTTCTCAGAAGTCAGAAGTGAAGAGCTTTTTCCAGTTACTATCGCTTTGTTTACCGTCGAAATTAAAGATGGTATCGATAACAATTCTATCAGAGTGCGTTAGGCCGACATAGAGGGCCGGGTGAAAGGAAATTGGGGTGATTTTTCTCTTCTTTTCACCTCACTCGTGGCCACCAATATTCACTGGTGAATATTCGCTGTTATATATGTCGCAGTCATCTGGTTGAATTTGCTATTTGATTGAATGACTAGCGATTTCATTGAATTTTTCAGATGACGGCGAATATCTAATATTGATTATTTTAGATACAAATTAACTAAGATGGCTTCTTAATAGGATTGTGTTCAATGTAAAATTTAATAAGTATCCCACGAAGAATTACTTCAGTCACGAACACAAGGTTCTATTTGAGAAAGGTAAGGCAGCTTCTATAAAAATTCGGGAAAATACCTAATTTTCTTTGAAATTATCCTAATATTCTTATATACAAATGAAACAAAATTATAGTTTGAACAAAATTTTTATTCATCTACGTCTTTGGTCATATCATTGGTTAGGAGCCTGACATGTTCATATACACAATATGTATTCACACAAGATAGTAACATCTCTTATTTAATTAGGAATGCATTATATTCACCTAATTAAATGCGGAAAATATCGCTAAGTAACTAATTTGAACTATTTAGAATAATTATGAATTTTAAATTTTATCAACATGTACCATTTTTCTATGATTTAATATTACATATTATACACCAATTCATTATTATAAATTACAATAATCTACTTAGCATAGGAATATTATTTACATAAATAATACAAACATTATAACAATGTTTAGTAAACTTAACAGTTATTATACAATTATAATTACAAAAAAATAACAATGTTGCTAGCGGGTAAGACATAAAATAAATTTTATAATATGGCCAGGCCAAAAATAAAAAAAATATAAACAATAAAAACAATTTCATGTTGATGGCATTAGGATAGGGAAAACTCTATTCGTATTTATGTCGGTCTTAACGCAAAAAATTTGAAAATTCCTTCAATACTAGGATTTCTCTCTAGCCTGGGACAAGTTGAAACTGATGTTAACAATCCTGATACTTTAAAAACAGCAGGGAATAAAATGTATTACTAAAGCTAAGGTTTTCTGGTAAATTGTGCCGTCGTAACTGTGTATTTGCACTATAAGTTAGTGCTTTAATAAACAACGATTTGATGGTGTGATTTGACCCTATAATGCGGTCTATAGAATATTAACATTTGAGGTATAAGGGCACCCTACTTACGAAAACCCAAGCTTAACAGCCTTATTAATTACAAATTTTATGGATTACTTTAGTAGAAAATTTACACATATAGTTTTAATAAGTAACATAGTCTTTCACCCGCTGTTCATCTACACTTTACATGTAACATTTATTTTATTCTAATACAATTGCCTTATGAGATCACCTTAATAAACAGACTAAATACATTTCAATATAACCAATAATCTATCTAATATAATATATTGGCGAATTAAAAATGAATATAAGTTTTGGCATTTTGCTCTTTGTTCTATAACACGAAAGTTTCGATAAGTGCGTAAAACGCGAGTATGTCACTACACAGAGTTTACAGCACGAAAGTTTTTTTAATATGCATTTCTGCTTCCAATGTGAAATGCAGAATTACGGTTGATACTTGGCATACATGGGTAGGCCTCACACGCGATAATCTCAGCTGGACGCAGAGAGCCCCAGGGGCTTGAGGTGCGGGGGAGCGGCGAAGGGGGCCGGGGACGACCCCGACATGTTGTTGTTAAGATCACCAGATCGACTGGACCCGTTCATCAGTCCACTCATTGCACTGCTTGTCTGTTAAAAAAATAAAAAAAATATCAATAAGTAAATAGTGTATCAAAATCCAGATCATCCGGCGTTCTGCTCTCTCATAGCTAACGAAACGAAACTAAATTAAACGAAATAACTTTTCTTACACCGCAGTTGATTTGTGCTAAATATATTAGATGTTGCTTATAATAATAATAATATCTCAACAAGATATATTTATTATTTATCGATTAAAAAAATTCTGAATAAATACTTTTACAATTCATTTTACAGTCTGTAATTTATTCAATGCGAAAATGTTGTAAGACGTGTATAAAGTTAGATAAACAATATGCTTACCGGTGGTGGAGGCAAGTGCGTCGTCTGTCGCTTGAGATGCGCCAGCGGCGGCGGGTTATAGGCCATGTTTGCGAACACTAACCTCTCTTCATAGTCGTATTCGCAAAGGATCTTATTCTCGCAGAGGTAGAATCTGTCACCCACGCAAAATCTACGACAAAATAATTACTTGTTAGAAAAAGGCGTACTTATTACGTGGGTTTTCATATTGCAGTCTCTTATTAAACATTTAAATGAACACTTGATTAACCATATTTTTATCAACGGTATTCCGAATACAAAATATGTACCTACAACAAACCAATTTATTAATTCCAGAAATCTCTTTAACTGTTCGAATAAAACTCATTGAAATCCTTTCCAGGAATTCGAAACATATGAAACATTTTTCGTAAAATTAGCATCAGAGTACATGCTACATGCATAATTACACAACAGAATAACCAGTATGCTTTAATATAATTAAACAGTTAATGTGTTCATAAAAAACTGTAACTATGATACTAAATTTTATATTTTATATGTTACGAGCTTTTCTCATATTTTTAAACATGAAAACGCTTCTTAATTAATTGTTCATGACGTATATTTTAATATAAGATAACTACTACGAAAAAAGATAACTGCACTATTTTACAAATACATATATTATACCCACTTTCTTTCAGGCATTGATTCAGTATGGTACAATTTAACTATGGGGTATAAACGATACAACGACTAAGCTTGTAAAAACCATTAAGATGATATCGCGGGTTTATCATTGTTTTACGGGGTGCCAGAAACCCACCGAAACGTCTTGGAAATAAAATTTACCGTTACCGTAGGAAAGGTCAACGCGAAGAAGGTACGATAACGTCACGCGAGCGCATCCCTCAATGTGGCAAACAAAGGCATCCTTCGAGTCGGCAGTCGCCAGTGGCCGTCCGGAACCGCCGGTGATAACACCAAACCTTATCTCCCTTCCCACCCCTCCCCGCGTCTTTCCGCACCCCGCAGTGCCGACCACCCTGCCAACTCTTTTGTTTCACTTGTCACAAAAATTAAGCGCAATAGCTCGGCTACAAATGTCTCTTTTTTAAGGGGCCAATTTCCACCGCAACTCAGTCGATTTCGCCGCTCTTAATTAACTTTATTTCCTGTTCTCTCCGTTCCCGACTTTTGTTTTTGGGGGTTGTCCTTTTTATTTTGCTATTTTTTGTCTGCAGTCGCGTAATGGAAAAGATGTAGAACGAAATTTTAATGACTGGGCGCAAGTTAGGCTTTGTGTATCGCGCCATTGTGTCGCCGCAGCTTTGGCAGTTGACGATTTATCTAATCGGACGTAACTTAAATTAAGTTAATTATTTTTCTGTTATGAACGCATCGAAGGACATAATCATTTTATTAAGTACAGTCCTAAGTACGTACCTACAATATTGTACGACACAAAATGATCAGACTTGTTAAATCTGAATTAGAAGTGTCCTCGGATAAAGAAGATTACAGAGCAAAGGTTACCATTAATAATTTTAGAAACAAGAACTTTTAATCTTCAAAAAAGCTAACCTAAATCTTAGGTAAACATTTGATTAAAATAAGCCAAAGTTGTGATATTGATAAACGTCACCTCGTCAGAAGGATGCGACGCAGTAGCGGCAGCGGCGCGATAGCCGGGCTCCGGCCGCGGGCGCGCCGTCAGATTGCTACTAAATTATTTAACCGTTTAGCGATATTCGCCGTGATACCTGCCGGCCTCGCTGCAATCGGACAGCCCGCAAATTGGATTCAGATTTCTGTCGGCCGTGGAAATAGATTTGTATGTGATATTTAATACCCGTTGCTCCATATTGTTAGGTAAACACGTGCAGATATTGAAGTGTACCTGCGTATGTCTAAATTTTTCCAATAGTTTGAAATGAAAGGCTTTTACAAAGAATTACGTTTTGACGAAATAAATGGACACGTGCGTTTCATGTTTAATTTTCTATTCAAAATGGATTTGTGATTCTAGATAAAATACAAATAAATTTTTTTAAATTTATTTATACCCATAAACGTATATCCTAAATAATTTTATTTCTTTAAACTGACCGACTCTCATTTCAATGTAATGTAAAGCAAAAAATCAAAAGACACCAGGCAGAATTTTTAAAAATTTACAAAATTACATTATGTTAATAAGTTACTGAAAAAAATAATTATTTTAATTTATTGTTTGAATGATACTTTATATCAAAAAGACTCTACAATACATATTCCCACTCATCTTTATCAAAAAGCTAGTACCTATAGTGTATTTCAAAGACAATAGACGTCTCCTAAAACATGCGCAATATTGTTTCGTACTAAAACCATTAAAATGCATACACAATTTGGGAAAGATGTCACTCGAGATCTACAAACACGGGAAAGGTCCACCAGTGACGTATAAACCATTCAGAGAAGCTCCAATCTTCGCGACCTTTCTATTATTTAAGCGAACAGACCGGCGAAGATTGCTCTTCTTCTAAAACCTTATTCAAAATTCAATCTTACACGTATTGCAAAGTAAAAGACAATGTACTGAAAGTTCTAGTTGTGTTGGATTGTAATGTTTCAGTAATTTTTAATACATGGTTAAAAAAGATTTGATTACTACATTATTCATATAAAATACGTTAAATAAGTCCCACCATTTCAAATTAGTCGGTATTGCAAATCAATAAAACTTTAATCTCTTTGCTTAATATTAATAACTGTAACTCTAACATATTTAATATCAAGCCATAGATACCGATTTATAATCTGTCATAGCTCCACAATATTACAGACTACCTATCATTTGATCTGTATCAATTACAGCTTATATCCATTAGACGTAGTCTAGTTTAATAAATGTGTATACGTTCCCAACAAACATTAGTATACCTGCAAGGGAATATTAAGCCGTCGTTTATTGCATCACACTAGACTCGTATCGATAACTTCATCAATAAGTTCGCTCTTTGAGCTAGACAGATCATCGCTCACCGTTTGATAACCGAGTTGAGAGCGCCGGGGAAATCAAAGAGTTTATCTTTGTTTACCAATACTGACTATAATTTCTGTTTTATATACCTAGCGACGGAATAACGGTGAATAAAACAATGTGTCTATCATAGTAACTATATACCTACATTTAATCTTATTGCGACTATAGAACTGTATTATGAATCTGAAAAAGGATTTGCAATAATCTAATATCTTTATTAACTCGTACATAAATTCTACCAACATAAAATTGTTTCCTCAACCAAAATGATTTACGCCGTGCACATAAACAATCGCAAGTCTTTAAAAAGCGTTTCTTTATTCCGTGTAGCTTTCTTATGTAGCGGAAAATTTAATCGCGCTCTTTGTTTGGTGTCCGTGAGTTGAATAAACCATACAAAGTTTTCGCTCAACAATATACCTGTCCCTTTCGTTCATCACATTATTCTGAATATTTTATCTCGCTTATAAAAGAAGTCTCATAGTGGACTTGTGTTCAATATAGAGTCCCCGTTCAATTTTCAGGAGCGCAATCGCTTTTGACAGGTGAGAAAATTAAGTGAGTGTGCTCCGTAAGGCTTCTGCTAGGACAATAGGCTTAGATGCTCCGATAGTTTTTAATAACGTGTCCTGTGGAGATTGTAAAGATATTGTCTTAGGTGGAGTCAATAGGCTACTTTATCCTAATATCATAATAATATATAATGTTCCAATTTTAAAGAATAACATTTTATCTGATGGAACATGACACAACGTGAACGTAGAATTAAGAATTCTCTTGGCTGTATTTATTAATATATATATATATCTATACATATATCGGGCAAAAAATATTTTAATCATACATAATATAATTACCTGTGATTGCATTGTTGACAAGCAAAGCATTCCAGATGATAGACATTGCTGCGCGCACGCATCACCATCTCGAACGCTGGGATCACTTTATTGCAAGCCGCGCAATAACCCGTGTTGCCGAATAACCTGGTGACAAAAATGTTTATTAAAATAATTTGTTTATATAATTAAGTAAAGTAGGAATTTAATATCTTCTAAATTACAACCCTATATGTGACGTAAACGTAAGCGTTAATGCTTAAATATAATATATGTGAGATAGAGACTGACTGACATAGTGTAAATAACAGATTTAGTAGTACATTCTAAAGTAGCTAACAATAAAATAATTTTGCAAGTGCAAAATGTACACAGCCTTTTAAATAAACCACCAAATCTGATAAAAAATATCGACTTTGGCATTTTACACAATATAACAGAAATATTCTAAACGATTTACTTAATTCACTCCAAGATTGACAGTGTACATTTCTGACTTGACAATAGGTACATGTTTTGCGACAATTATCTCAAAATAAATCATAGTTTTGAAATAGTCAATTCCAAGTTGTAATATTCTTGACTACAACATTTAGCTCAAACCTTTTAGCTCAAAACAGCGACTTTGTTCGGTAAGTTCGGTAAGTAAAGTCTTTCCATTCAATAATTTGCATATTATTTAAACCCTAAGCCAATTTTCGATTATCATCAAGAACAGTAGGTAAATAAGTATTTATTATCCTAATAAGTATTTACTTGTATCTGAGTTCTAATTTCAGCCATGTTAAAGATACAAAATAACACAATATTTAAAAAAAAATGAGAAAGAAAAAAAGAAAAAGAAAAATATCTTATCAATATTTCAATCCACCGCACAATTTAATTCAGTGTCAAAACCTGTCTCAAGCAGCAAATCATATTAAATTAATTGTAGGAAATAACATTTACCTTAAATAATCCCGTTTGCACAAAATAAGGTTGGCACGAGTATACAGAGTGTGGCCGACTTCCCCAAGCCTACAGTCACAGCATCCACATTTCAGGCAATCCTCGTGCCACAGCTGATCCAGAGCCTTCAGCAGATATCTCTCTGTTATCACCTTACTGCATCCCGCACAGATCTATTTAAAAAAATAGATTAATTGAATATATTATACAAACCATAAATAAAGTAAGATATGAGATTTTACTGGAATTCTATTTTGAAGTTCAGAAGTGGTAATATTATATCTTTACATGCCTGAATTTATTTTATAAAGCTATATGCACATTAAACATACGTTCATAGTTCATACTCAAAGTCTAGCAGTCACGTTGAAACTAATTCAACCATCCTACTAATATTATAAATGCGAAAATTTGCATGTGTGGATGTTTGTAACTCTTTCACGCAAAATCAACTGATCTTAGATATGAAATTTGGTACTCAAAATTTATATGTAAACTTTATACTTTGGTTTTGTATAAAGTTTACATATAAATTTTGTAATTTTTATTACCTGAGGCTGCGGTGGTTGAGCCGAAGCCCCGCTGCCCGACTGCGCGGTGGGCAGGGGCGACGCGCGGGCTTCCTTCGTCACGTCCATGGCGTATATCTGGTTGCCCAGCGATGGACTCCCGCCGCTCGACTGCTGCGGCGTCCGCCTTTCGGACTGTAAGAGAAATAGTAATTAAGACAAATGCTAAAATTGGTTTTAATTATTTAAAATTTTTAAAGATTGGTGGTCCCAATATACACGTTAGATTGAGGATGGAAATAATATTGATTGCTATTTTAAATAGTGTACATATAAATGTTGTATTTATAATTTATCATTTTCTCTTAATGTGAGTTATATTACAAAATGTATACAAAACATTTTGTGAATAGTATTAATATACATGATAAATGAGAGATCATAAATTATAATGTTATACCAAAGCAAATAATTCAATATTAATGTAACCAGTCAAGCGATTAATTATAACGCGAAACAAAAATCAACATTTTCGTGATAAATAAAATAGTTTAAAGGTATCTATCGGATAAATGGCAAAAACTATAATTTAGAGCAGTCCAATGAAAAAACAGTCCCGTAGCAATAAAGTCAAGCACGGTTGCCGTCACGGTTAATTAACACTTTAAATACGAACATTTTTCAATTAAATTTCGGCGAACGACTGGACACAGGTGCAGTAAGTATTTATTTAATTATTACAACCCTTGCTATTTTGATTTCGTACATTTATATTCAAAATTGCTTATTACGCCCAAATAAGTGCCGTCAGCCAACATCATAAGCTTAAGTATATTATGTGTGTATTATTATGTGTTCGAATATAATAACCAATTACACTTTGGATAGATAAGACAACGATGAAGTAAATAATATGGGGCAAGGAATTTGTAACCTTTGCCAAAACATGTCTCTGAAACATTCGGTCACTTCCCGTTATTTCCTTTAAATCGCTACGTAATAAATTAATCATCACTAATCATGACTCATATAGATAATAATTAATTAGATAATATCTTACATTTATTGTACATACATATTTTCAATAAAAGGCGTAATTACTATTTGTTTGCAATTTGTACAAGGCGATAGTAACAATTGCATTAATAATGCGCCCAAAATTGTCACAAATAACATTCGCTAATGATAGATTATTTAAAATTATTTTGTAATCGGCTTATGATTAAGTCATCAAACATAATAGCAATGGTAATCTAACATTTTAAACAATGGAATAGTTACGTAATTCTTGTTTCATTTCTAGTGCAGGCGGTAAGAACCCGCCAACACAATATGAAGCATTGTGTGTCCGTGACGAATGTTCGTAGCTTACCATTTTTGTATGTTTTTGAGAACGGATCGACGGGCGTAAATAATGGCCACGGATATTGGACGGAACCATGCCCGTTTACTTAAATCGTGTCAATGATTGTGTGATTGTTTCTCAGTACAGTTAATCGAGTGTATTGTGCATTGTTACTGCTAAATAGGATAAAGGGCTATTGACAATTTTATAAATTAAAGCGGAGTGTGTTAGAAAGTTCAGTTCGGTTGCTTTGTGTGTTATAATTTACCAGTACAATAACTGGATGGAATAAAAGTGATTTAAATTAAAACCCAACTTGATCACATTTTTATTTCCGTTCAACTGCACTCAAGTAACCTCGTGAAATGCAATGCAAGTAGTAGGTACACTAAATAAAACCATTAAAAAGTAGATAGACAAAAGAACAGTCGTGAATAATTACAAACAGTATAGTGACAGCGACATGCCATGGCACTTCGAAAACAACCCGTAGCTAACGCGGCCGGGCCAGATAAGGCACAAAAAAGCTCACGCCTTCCATTACCATTGACTTTCAAATGTCAATACGCACGAATTAGTATTTAACTCGCTGCCGTGAAAGAGAATAAAACTACTGCTTTGATTTCACATCACTGTCATTCGGCGAATTGAGTTAACTGAAATGTAGAAGCTTTTGACGATGCATTGAGCTGCGGCTAAATTGAAGGATGCTGCGCGGGCCACCGGGGAGCCGAGTGCCGGGAGCCCGAGCTCGTCCGCTCTAGTATTAATGATTAACACAGACGCGGTCCGAGACCAATTACGCGCCACCGCCACACTCCAAATTAGAAACTATTTTCGCCCATTACTGGCCAACTTCATAATCAATTATACGTTAAAATTTCACAACGCCGTTTTGAGAGCTCTCTGTTTGGATAATCGGAGTTTGTGGTCCCTCGGCGAGCTATTACGCGGCTGTACGGGTCATAAAGGTTTTTGTTTCGCTCTCGGAAAATTTTAATGCACGTTTCGAATGCAGTTAACTGCATTAAGGTAAAATGTTACGGTCTGATAAATAATACTTTCGAAATTACAATCGGGAGATATAAATATCGATGACAGGACGGGCGAGCTCGTAAATAGTAAAGGCTATAGAAGCGTTTTGTATATTTGTGAGACAAGACTAATAGGATTGAGTGCACTTCGCTAATCATAATTCATCAGCGAGATTAAAGAATAAGCGACGCGAGGAGGGGGAGTTCCGAGGGGCCCTCGGAAACAATATGATTGCCACACCTGCGGAAATAGCGAGAGTAACGAGACGAGCTAAATAATTCAAACAACTACCATTACCTTAAACTGTGCTCGACGTTATTTTTATGTTGCCCATAGTAATATCGCTAATGTCGTCCTTATATACTAGGTCCTTTTTATTTATATTTTTTTTTTGTTTACCTCGGATATGGATAATGTTTTTGACACACGAAATTAAGTCATGTTCTTTAAATTTTTAGGATAATGTTTGTTTATCTAAGGCAGTCATATTTTTGTAATGAATACGGAAAAAAACACCAAACTAACTAAAAAATGGTAATAACTCTTAAATTAACTTAAAAACAAAAATTATAAAAACATGTCTTCCAAATTGGTCTGATACAATTCATAAGCCAACATAAAGTAATGAAGGACTGATTTGTTTTAAATGATATGAATAAAAAAAAATAACTCATTTCAAAAAGTACAGGTAGAGTATGCTTCAGTTGGAAATGAGTAGAGTGGCACTTATTTAGCAGATTGCTTTCCTTTAAGTTGTTCTTTAATCTAGCGATGGGCCGAGCGTGTCGACCGAGGCTCCGTTTCGCACCCTCCGTCTCGACACAACATCCGCTCACTCCTCTCCTACACATTATTGTTTGTTCGCCAACACGTGTATCAAAACATTACACATTACCATAGAAATGAGGAATGACACTTCTTTTAATTTGAACACTTTCTACGAGCCATTGTCTTTCATATCTATTCTAAGTCATATGCATTTAATACGATCGGGAACGGCATTCGTTAATACCTTACCCCGCATATTGGATTACCGGCAGCGCCCGGCTAGCGTAATAATATAACGAAATTCAAACATTAATAGGCTCAAACACAATCACGGATGGCCGCATAATCAAGTTAGCTGCTATTCGGTTAAACCCCTATCGCGTAATCTGCCCCATTGTCTGACAGTCGTTTCGCTGATCATGAGGGCCGATTATTGTGGCAATTTCGTGTTTATTGTTTTCAGGTGTCTCCTGTCACCCGGCGTCCTCAAGGAGTATACACTACACTCTACACAATACCGGCCCGGCGAGCGCTATCTCTCAATAGAGACAATCCCGTAAAATCTTAGTGTAAACGTTTATTATTGTAAATTCAACTGAAACTACGCTGTTACTATTGTTTATATATCTCCAATCTTTACCTAGCCCTATAACGTTGAAAACGGTAGAGTATTATAGTTTTGAAAATGCAATAAACAAAATCCCCTGACAACTAAAGTAAGTGATACTCACGGAGATAGTTCCAGAAGTTAGAAGTTTCCACCTCGGTTAGATCCGAGTGAAGGAACAAATAAGTAGATAGAAGCAGTGTCAAAACTGCCAAAAACAAAACTATAAAGTTTGTTTTATAACTGGCGGATATCACTTTATCTATTGGATATGTCTTACTAACTCCCGATTTTAAAACTTTCCGTGTACATTATTTTAAACCAATAATAACTTTATTTCATTTCTTCATAAAAATAACATATAATTTATTTTTAATCTACAAAATAATCATTATGAGAAAGAATATTGAAGTATTCCATTTGCTTTAATTTTGTCCAATAAAAAAGGGCGAAATGACGGGGTATTAATTACTTGAGTGTATATTAGGTATCTATTAGTGTAATTGATACAACAAATAAATTGGTAACTTTATATTACATTTTTGTTTATGCTTTATGGCATATGGTACAAGCGAGAGAAATGTAAACTTTTATGATTAGGACTGGAAGATAAAACGCATGTTAACTTAATGTGCGCGTAACTGAAGGGATGCTTTAGCTATCAGATGTTCCCGATATTGCTGATATTTTATTACATTATAAAATGAACGTCTCAAATTAATTATGAAACTTACTACAGTCACCATCTCCATTGATCGTAAAGAATCTTTTGATGGCAGTTGTAAAATGTTCCAAATCGTCGTCATGATAATTTATGGAGCATGTTTATGGACGAATTTATGGAGATAAATAGGAACGCACATACAGTCTGAATGTAAGTAGGATCTGATGTACGGAGGATTTCTCCCGACCGCTTCGATTAGCACGTTTTACAAGATGAGCACAAAGCCAAATTAGAAAACGAGTCGCGTGGCGAGGGGCAAAGTGAATTAAACCAACTCGGGGCCTATTACGTGAAGTGAGTTATAAAATAAAGCCGCGGCGAGTAAGTTCATACATTACAAGCCGATAACCAGACGAGACTTCTGAGACACAAACCAGTCCCTTTTAGTGAAATTGAAAACTTTTTCTGTTACTCATACCGCGACCACGACACCACTCCTTTTAAATCAATTGCCTTTTATAATTAACTTACTCCATTATTGGAGTGCACTCGCTCGTTACCTCAATTAAAATTCAATCGAGATGTAAATCTATCTATAATAGAACGAGTTTTTCTGGCAGAACTAATCTAATAAATTGTTTTCGAGATAAGTGCCACTAAGATTATAGCTTGGCTAAGGGATTCATTATGCCTATTTATAAATGCATCGTTAAGACGAGCTCGACGACTTCGATTTCAACTTTCTGTATACATAATTTCTAAATTAGATATGAAGCTATTTATTATTTTTCCATTAATCCACGTAATAAAGATAGAAGCTAGAATTTCATTAGGTATGTTTCCATTAAAGTGTATCGGTGTATTATTAGAGCCCTCGGCTCTGTCAATTCTGACATTATGCAGCCCTCACTAATACAATGAAGATCCCCACTTGCTATCCAGGGAGTGCCACTTTTACCTAATTCTTATTAAACATTTATTAGCTTAGACAATAGCTATCGGGAGGTATCGGATTCAATGTTTTATTTATGATCTCTTATGGGATTGCTATTTTCGCTGTATTCCAACAAATAATGTAACTAGTTTCTGGAAAGGCGAGATATATCCGAAGGTACATGTTTGAACAAAAATATAGTTTGATTTATATTGAGAGTTGTAACTTTTAACACGAAGGTATCACATTGCTGATTAATCCGAAGTGTAGGCGTATTATTTAACGTAATTCAGGTTGCGAACGGATTAAGCGATCATATCAAAAATAGTTTAATCAAAGCTTCAGACTATCAATTAACTGATATTAACTGAGGGCTGGGCTGTAAGAAAATTGCTTTTATTTGTGGGAGTCATTCAATTACATTCATTCATTTGCGGCTCATCGAGTGACGTCTATTTCATTTAATTATAATTTACGCGCCTCTTTTAATGTGATAGCGTAGTAGTGCTTAAATTAATTAAAATTTTATTATTAACATTGCGGTTGGTGCCATACTGATGATAGCGCGATAGCTTTTCACTGTTTACTCAATGTTAATTTTTTTAAAGTCTTTTGTCAGTTTAAACAAACGTTTATTTAAGTATGTTATGCCATTTTTGGGATCATAGTTGACATTTAGTTGTGCCTTTTGTTGTGATTTACATGATTTTTTTTAATATCGATTAAAAAAAATCATATAATAGATTTGCTTTCGTTATAAATATGATCTCCTTTCTAATTCGTTTTATTATTTAATTAGGTATGTAAAATTTAACAATCAGTAAATTATAAAATGCCAGAAATTTATTGTAAAGAAATTTAAAAATACAATAAAAAATATCGCTTTCAATTATTGTAAAAATTACAAGCTTTTATTTATTTTACTGAATTTATTTTATATCATAAAAACAAGCTTAATATTACATTTCATTTAAGAAATAAAAACTGATATTAGGATAAGAAAAATTAAGACATCTTACTTTTTACCAGCAACTTAACTTCAAAAAGACGACGTAGTATAAAAGCAACGTTCTATAGAAGTATGACCAAATGACACTGCACTTTATTTAAATAATTAAAAACACGTGTTTACGATTCACGCTCCTTTTGAAAACTGAATGAAGTATGAATGAATGTGGACTATCGCCCGGTTTCCTGTGATAGCTTGTTTCCTTAATGAGCCCTCTGTACTTATTTGAAACTATAGTGACATTACATAAATTAATTATAATTACGTGTTTGTTAACTAAACAAGGATAATTATAATATTACGTTACTTGTTATGGATCTTTGATTGTGTAATTGTTTTATTTGTTGGGAATATCACAATAGCAATTATTATAAATTTTCCAATGTAGTTCTATAAAAGCCCAGCAGGTTAAAATGCATTTTAAATTATTATTTAAAAAATATTTTGTACTTCGGTACAAAAGGCTTAATCATAGTAAAAACAATTATCCGTAAACATCCGAATATGACATAAGTTTTGAAAGGAAAAGAAAAATACTACCTATGCAAACGGTCAGCCCATTATGATGTGAATAGTGAAGGCGGCATTGTGAAGAAATGCATATTATCTTGCCGCATATAAATTATGATACACCATCAAATAGGCGTGGAAGGTGATAATCGATAGTGTAGTTGTTTCAAATTCTAATCCTGCGGCTGCCACGGCGGGAAAATGGCGGAAATTGAAAATAAACATTTCATCTGCGCCCCGGCACGCACTGCCCAAATTGACAATACAACCAATTTACCGCCGCGTACCGACCACCTTTGTATGGGAATTGAAAAATAATATTACTCTTTTTTCTACAACGTGCACGTGTGCAATCTCGAAAATAAACTACGATTCCTCTGCACTTCTCTTATGTAACAAATATTTTAATTCCGTTTTAGTAGGTAGTATTGGTAGAATCATTGCGATACATACTTCATATTTTTCGCTAAACATAAGCGTATGTCTACCTACCTTTATCAATATAAAAAAAAAACCTTTACAATAAAACTTAAACGATTTTTTGTGAAATAGGGAAATAATTCTCGGTTCCTTAAAGTTATTATTAGGTTTTGTACTGGTATTTTACGATTGTAACCGAATCCATTATTATGTCAAAGAGACTAATTTATTACGGAGTACACATAAGATAACAATTAGTAAATATGTATAAACTAAACAATCATTCAATAATTGTTCACAATATTTAAATGTGTATTGTCACAGAATAATAACTAGAAACTTGGTATTGTGCAAGATATAAAATGCATATGTATACGTATCGAGTATCAAAATAATGCTTATTATTCATATTACATTATCGTCACCATTATTTGATGAATGTATTCATTAATTATGAGTAGTAATTAATATTACGCTATTTACAGAATAGAGCGTTTAAGATTTTAAAAAGAGCGTTACGTCTAGCTCGGTTATTATGTTTGGGAAAAAAGCGGAAATATCGCCAATTTAAACCAATCCTGTGATAAATTTAACCTCACGGAGGATACTGAAGCGCGAGAATCGGAGTTCACGAATCAAAGCGTATCAGTTAATTGCATGTAATCGTTGACAAGCGTGGTGGCACGTTTTCAATTCAAGCCGCGACCTCTCGCGGCCGATCGCATAACTAATTCCAATTTATCTGTGTTCCAGACCGGTAATGACGAATCAGTTTGATACGCAAATTGGCATGTTTGATAGCGTACAATACTAAAAACTAATATCTGTAGTATCGCGCCAATTACTGCAGTAGTTTGGAAGGGTGAATCACTTTTTACAAGCATAAGTAAGCTTTTGAAATGTATGACATAATTATTGTGCTCTCGTGCACATTGCCATATATTTTTCTGATTTCTCTGTACAAACCAGTACAATTTGGAAATTGGCAAACAGAGTTCCTACCCAATGTCAGATCTATTTCTTGATCTCTCACCAGTTTTGTACAAGCACCTTGACCATATAAGTGATAAAGGAATAGGAGTTATGACAACGAAGAAGGCTAGTCTCCATAGAGATTACGGTAACATTCTGGCAGTATGTTTAATTCGTACTTGTAAAATAACAGTCATGTACTTACAACTATTACCTTACACACGTCCATTTCCCACGCTCTTTGACACACGCTTATTACGTTAGAAGCTTAATTGCACCTCAAAGTATCCGTTGAGGACAGGAAACTAAAATATTAGCATATTTTATTATCCAATGTTTGCACGGAGCTTCCTTTGAAGATCGAGTCGGGACCGCTAGACGTATTACCGACGTAAAGAGTTATATCCGACTATTATCTTTAATCTATTATAATAGTCATCTATCATATTATCTGTTTACTTTTGACGCGTTATTGAATCTAGGAACGTATGGTCCTTGGATTTGTAAATGGGATACATGAGGTTTATTAAAAAATAACGTAGCTGTTGTCCAATAAAGACAAAGTATATAATTGCGATATAAACGTACTGATTAAAAAATATCGATAACCTGTAAGAAAAATATACTTCAATATTGAGACCTTGTTTCAAATCATAATTGTATTATTAAATCATTGTTAGTGGTAATTACATTATGTCATTGATGCATGTAAAATAAGTATAGGTTTCATTATAACATCATCGAAAGGAAAACAAATATAGGTACAAGTTTGCTGTGGTTTCCCCCTCATGCTTTCAATGTTATAAATATGATGATTCTGTATTACTAACCTTACCCTTTACAATTACGTACAAATACGTGACTTGAAGGAAAATTGATTCATAAGAAATAATTATTGTTTATAAAAAACGTTTTAAAGGTAAAACGTTTTACATAAATTTCGAGATATGATCAATCATCGAGTATTTAAAAGTGATTTATTTTCCAATAAATTATGTTCTTAAATTTCATATAAATTATAAACGATTAATTATGGCCAGTGATGAATTAAAGAGACATTTTTTCATGAAACGATAATTATTGGAAACAGTAGTTTTGTTCGTATACAAAATGTAGCTGGAAAATACAGGTTTGAAAAAGTTAAACAGTTAAAAAAAAATATTTGCTGGGCTTAGAGGTATTCTAGAAACGCCAACTAACAAAGAGTTTTTGACGCAACGGAAATTTTATTAATAATAACATAAAAAAACTATTCTGCTGTAAGAATTATAATAAGGAACAAATATGTACTTTGAATTGGTATTGGAAAAGAAATAAGCAACAAAAATTAACATACAAGAACTAAGAAGCACGCCCTAGTTTTACGCTCTTACGCCGGCCCTGTGCACACTTACTGCCTATAACATTATGCAACGTGCTATAATTTACTTGACATTCTATTTGAAAACGGATACCGATTATATGTCATTTTGTTTAAGCGGAAAACGGCATTCATTTTGTTTTCAAGCCAATAATCAGGCAATTTTGTCGACATTATCTTGACGTTTCTAAGTTGCATACATATTTAACATCCTCACAACACATGACGTCATTGTTAACCTTGTTTATTGCTACCTTATTAAATGATTTAACAAAGATCAATCTAAAAATTACACGAAAGATATAAGCTCTATAACTATTCAGTAGGTAATTAAACGTTGCAATAATAAAATCCGTCTATATGCATACCCCAGCATAGATAGCAAATACCGGCGCGTTACAGGAATACCATTAGGACTGGCTCGCTTATTAACTCTCTCTTTAATTAAATTATTAGAAATCTCGAGCCATTAAAGAAGAATTTCAACATTTCGGTCCACCTATCGGGTATTAATTAAAATTGACAAAGCCGCGGGCGTACGAGAGCGCTCGCCAAATATCGCCTCTATTAATGAAATGATCACTTGAAACTAATTAAATTATGGAGGTAATGGTGCATGCATGTGATACCCGATGAGAGGGAATTTCAACTAGCACTATATGTAACACCTGCATCGCGGCCCGATATCATTATCCCTATTTTTACGTTTTTATTCTTCTCTTGTCAGATCACATTTACATTTTTAATTAAATTATAATAATTCATAAGCATTTTTGGGTGCTGTAAAATGTAAAAAAATATTTCTGAATTAGTTTCATTGCGAGATTAATTTGAGAAACAAAATAACTCTACCATGCTGACTCTCGGATTCAATTTTATTCACGGCTCACTTAGAATGAATTCTTTCCAAACAATTGTTGAATATCTTTATCAGTGTACTTACGAAACATGGCCTATTAGAAAAACTTTTGCCAGAAAACTTCCTTTGTCTTACAGAGTAACTGACAAAAAGCATGCTGCTGAGTGCTGACGGGCTCACTCTCAAAATCAAATTCATATTCAAAATCATTGTTTGTCTGAAAATGATATTTTAATATATGACTCTAATAACCATCATTACAGTAATTGTTAACATCGACAATACGACACGAGCAGAGGTGAAACAAAGTTTCAAATTAAAATGCTAAACGGCGCGCAGGAATTCAATTACGGAGCGCAGCATAGCCACGAAATTGTAGCCGACACACGACACGCGTTAGGCGCAGCTATATTAAAATGAGTAATTATAATAAAACTGATATGTCCTCATAATTAACTAAGCCTGATGAAGAGTGCTTTGAGGGACTGTACAACTTAACCGCTTGCAGCGCTTCAAACTGACTCTTGGATTTTTGTGCTTAATAGATTTAATATGAACAGAGCGTGCATATTTCAAAATTAGTAATTATATCGTGGAGATTTTTTCAAGTTTTACATACGTAGACAAATTAATCTCATGTTAATATGGGTAGGTAATACCAAAATTCCAAGGTGTACCTATATAACAAGGACAAATAATTATTTCGATATCGTTATTATAGCATGCCAACAAGTAATCTATTAATCTATTATCTTCTAAAGAGCTCTCGAAAGCGCTCGCGAAGCGCTTAAGGAGTATAAGGCAGCAGCACTAGCGCTAATTAGGCGGAGTGACAACCCACTCCTGCCATAAAGCGCTGCAGATTTATCGCCACAGATTATTTATATTATGTTTATTAGGCCCTGCCTTCCGCACCCTTCAAGCTTTCCAGCTAATTGAATTGCTGAGATTTTTATACGTTATAACACCTGAAAAGATTATAACACGTATGGCGTATTGTGAATGTCTATAATCATTTTATGCATACGCATACATTTAATTAACGAATGCAATTTTGATAACGTTAACACAATCTTGTGATCTCTTTGAGTATGGGTCTGACTTTTGAGATATTTCTCCAACGACGATTAATTTTAGTAATTACATTATTTTATTTTAATTGCACGACAATCATTCAAATATGTCCGATCTTATACAGCTGTCTGCTACGGAGCATTGAAAGCACCAAAGATAAACTCTCTCCGAAGTGGCAACCTTGAGCGTGACAAAGCTCATAAAGATTGTCAATTAGGCGTGACCTGAGCGACACCCAGTACATCGTAATTAACATACTAATATCATAAATCACACTAGAGCACGGGTTTTGGCAATCACTCCACTTATGATTAACGTCTCCCGCCCAGTACAATGATAAATTGACAACGAAAATAACCGTTATTTTATAAACGGCCCAATTTCAAGACATCGATGAGAACATACATCATACATATTGTTCTTGTTTCAAACGCCACGTGTCACGCAACGGCTAATTACTAATTAGTGCTCGCAAGTAAACAATGAACGCAAAGATAATTAAAGCGAATATTTTAATTTTACTTCTAATTTAATTAAACTCGTTGTAATATTATCCCATAAAAGTGCTTGAATGGTTTATTGCTTGCCCTATTAATTAGTATACCTAGTTGATAACTGTGAAATAAAAATAATACCAATTCTAATAAAATGAAACTTTTCATGGTTCCTTAGTACTAGTCTTTGTCTATTTATAAACATAATACATCCATAATTTATAATTGAAATAATTATACATATTAAAACACTATACATCGTGAAAAAAACTGTACCTATATTATGTAAACATGTTTGATAAATTTATTTCTCATATCAAAATGTATTTTATTATTAACCCACTCATAGAACCTTAATGATCAATACAACAAATGAGCAAATTGGAGCAAAAAGGTGTCTGAAATCCGGACCAATTGCGACTCTATTATAATTTATTTAGAATGATATTTATAACAATGCAACTCGTGTCCTTATCCACGGAGCCTTTATCCGAGGTTGTATCTTTCATCGATTTGTTGCTTTGCCCGTAGTGTTTTCTGAAGCTAATTAATTTTAATTGGATCGCAATGCATCTATTGTATGCACGACTTTTGACCCCTCGGGCTTTAGAATCGTAATTTTAGCTTGTTATGTTGTATTTAAATTAGTTTCATGCTAACAAATGCTAAGAGGCTACTTTTGTTTTAAACTATAAATTGCGTGAGATTTTAATAGGAGATAGTAGGTTATGCTATTTTACGGTTTCTAATATAAGAATTTATTTGCCGTTTCGAAATAAAAAATATTATACAATGAAAGAGTGAGGGACTTCTTTTTTAAATCATATATTTGTTGAAATCTCTATAACAGCTGTCAGCTGTTAACGTAGGTATGTAGAGATTTTATTTTTATTTTCGTGATTTGCCTAATCTCAATAAAAAGCTCGACTTAGGGATTAGACGCCGCTACGTTGTGTCTTAAATTTAAAATGCATTTATATTTTAACGTACTGTTATTCGATATTATACAAGACACAATATACCCAAAGGACGAATGTCACGAGCCACTTGACCTGAATGAAGTCAATATCACTTACGCGTGATGGTTAGGGAGCCAGGTGCAAATTGGGTTCATTATTTCCTCTCAAGAGATAATTCGTCAGACGCATGAGAGTATAGTATTATAAAGCCTCGTGAACGTCAGCTGGCGCTCGGTTGGGGGGGGGTGAGCGGTTGTAGCCTCCCACGCACATAGGAAAAAAAATACATTCATTCATTCATTTCCTCTCAGCTAAAAATTTGTCAAATTGTAGCTAACCCAATATCTCAACGAAAAAAAATAGTCAGCTGGTTACAACATGGTGTATTATACGTCAGCTGGTGTCTCGAACATGAAAGTTAAATTTAAAGAAAAAAATATTTTCCGTTATTTCCTCTCAAACAAAAATTTACCTGATGATAGCTTATATGTAACTGTGGATAAATATATATGTCAGCTGGCTGTATCTTGGTGGAAAAACCGTCAGCTGATACGGGAGGCTACAACCGCTCTTCCCCCCAACCGAGCTCCAGCTGACGTTCACGAGGCTTCATAATACTATACTTTGATGCATTTTACTAATTACCGCTTGAGAGGAACTTGGTCATAAAATCTGCTGCTGGCTCCCGGACCATGATAGAATATGCCCAGTTCTAAGCCATGCATTATACCCCCGGGTTGCCACTCGCAATAAATTCAACACACTTGCAACAATCGTATTAATTTTACGCTCGTGCAACTCAGCTCCGAGTCACTCTTTCCATTTCAAATGCAAAGAAATCAATGTCAGATTATGACATAAAGATTATTCAATGAAATAAAGCCGCGTACACTAATCGAGTCGCCAGTGCTTTTTATGCCGCCGCCTTTCGACTTTAAGTTGCTTATAAATAAATCAAATTGGTTTCGTTTAAATCTCATATAATATGCACCATTTTAAAGAAAAACGTGTAAAGATAAGTAAATATTACTTTTCTGTAATAATAGATTACTGGATTAAACTAATCTAAAAAAATGGAAAAAAATTGAATTTTTTTTACTCTATCTCGAAAAATGCTGTCATTCTACTACGCAGAGCTAAGAAGAGGGGCTACTATAGTCTACAATAAATATAAATCTTAAAGATTCTAGTATGTTATACAATACATAATATACAATATGATAAAATATGCATTACATACTATATTATGTTATATAATAAACTAAGGCTTTTTCCTAAAAACAATAAGCAAACATATAAAAGAACATTGCTATGCATTTACATTCAGTGCACCCATTTGCCAGCAATACGTTCCAACAAAATTCATCCAAGTATGAAAAATTGAGCAAATATTCAGTGCACTTATTTAATCTCATGAGTTGGCTAATTGTCCACGCAGTGACGATGACAGTCGCGAAGGGAGCCACGTGACCCGTCACTCGCAGGGAAATTAAAACATACCGGTATTATTTTCCATTCACAGCCTACGTACCGCGGGCTATTGTGATTTGAATAATAACTTTTTGCTTCGTTACAAATATTGTTTGGGTAAGATTGTTTTATGGACCTATCTTATAGGTTTGATTATACAACTGTGTTTTGAAAATGGTTTAAATATGAAAATTTGTAATTTATAAAAACAACTTTTGGTACTTATAATTTTACTATTCTTAAATATGTTAAATTATAATATTTAAAAATTAAATTACAGAAAATATTAACACATGGCTAAACAACGCGCCGTATTTATTAATTTCTTATTTATGTCATGTTTGTGCTGTTTTGTTTATTATCTGTCCAATATGTGCAGTAGTAGTAATATCTAGATGGGCCCCACATCAAAGTAATATCGGCAACCGCCGCCGGCGTTGAAATTTTAATAATTAAAAATCACCCCAACCATGAAGGGCACACATTGTACCTTACGCGCTATCACTTTTAATTAAAATTTCTCATAGCAGCCTACATGGCTAAACGTCTTTTTGACTTTTTAATCAATTTCCTAAAACACATGTAGGTACATTCAAACATAGTCAGGTTGTATCTACATTGTACATGATATGAGAGTATTCCATTTCATTTAGCGGAATGTATAGGTAGATGAAACACACGGATATTGCAAAACCACATCACTTCATTAACATGTCCGCCAAGTTTATCCAATGCTTTGAACCGTTCCACTTATTACGTTAGCAATTTAATAAACGCATAGAAGCTTGCATTCAGTAAACAAACTATTTTTAATTTCCGCTTCATTTAAACGTGCGTTGAGGCAATATAGAAAAAATAGCAAACATTCATAGCGAATCCAATAGGCTAATCGTCAGTTATTAAACCCCTCGCGGGGACCCACCTGATCGCCTCCCGGCTATAATAGAAATACCAGGGACTTATTATTAAAATTGCTGCTAAATTGTTCCCCTCTCTCCCCTTAAATTTCGTAGGTGAATTATTGACGGCATATTGTACTAATGCAATAATATTAATCCGTCCCTATTGGCCTTTCATTTGATTGTATTACTGAATACATAGCCGCTCAGCTTTGTTATCGGGTAATAAAGAGTAATTATTGATCTCAATAATCGAATGTAAAAAGACGTTGACATGTATAATAATAATTAATGACGATGATCTTGGAAGTTATGGTTGGTAAATTTGAACATAAATAATATGATACGATGCAACATGTTAATAATATAAATAGATCTATATTGTATAACGTTGCAGATGTTCACACCTCAATAATTCTATCATCGCGATAATCTTACGCGGTGTTCATTAGATCAGTTTGTTTGTGTGAGTAACTCAATCAGTGGCAGCCAGTGGTATTATAATAACAGCATTATTGTAGCCTTGGTTCTGGGACATTAATTAGGTAAGTACGTCGAACACGTCAGTCGGTGCGCTAATTAATTGAGCGTATTATTGGTGCAGTGCCTGACCGATGTGGTTTGATATATCTGGATATTGTATATAGGTATATTCAGATACAGACTTTCATAGAATGTGATGATTGTATGGATATATGGATAACGAAAATGTTTGTTGTCTTTTTTATTTCACAGTAAATAGAGTTTGTTTGATATTACTTGTTTAATGATAAAAAATATAAAATCAGTCCAAGAATACTTATTTAAATGCAGTTTGTATCTGATGGCTATGATGCACTCTATATTATATATTATTATTAACCTTATTTAAAAAATCAATTTGTTTCTTATTATTCTGTACTTTATAAAATATGTAAAGTCTACTAGTATATAAGTTAACTAAACAATACTGGCTAAGTCTGGAGAGGAAGGCGTCGATCGTCTCTAGCACAGGGCCTTTAGACAAACGTACGTAACGCCATGGAATAGAAACTGCTAACGCTAATTATTGACATAAGCTCATGACATTTTGGTAATGATTCGGTCACACTGCCAACGATGACGACGACCACGACCAAAATTCCAATCTTGCCGAAATTTGTTCAAAATAAAATATTAAAATTTCCCGTTATACTGGTACTCGGAAAGAAAAAAAAATGAGTACAGTTAATACAAAGATAGGTTTTTTGCGATTTTCGCTGAGACGGTAAGTTAATCATATAATTACCTTTTACCAAAATTGTAGTTCATAAAATTATCTATAAAAAACTTCAAATACATTTTTATCTAGGAGCCACCGTTTCTACGAAAAGTCTATTTTTTCATTCGTTGAGCTCAAAAAAAATTCCAATCACCAGAACGACAGGAAATTTTTTAATATTTTATTTTTAAGTGTGTTTTTCACAATTTTGTTAAATTGCGACTGGATGAAAATTTTGTTTGTGGTCGTCTTCGTCGTTGGTAGGGTGAACAAATCCTTAGCAATTATCCCACGCTTATGACAATTAGTATCGCTAGCAGATTCTATTCCATTGCGTTTTGACGTTTGGCTAAAGGCGCAGCCCCCCTAGTCAAGTGGCTTTCTGTTAGCGTAGCGTTCAATAGAATAGACTACGAATGTATGAGATTGACGTAGGCTGTAGATAAACGTATAGCTACAGGTTGACATTGTTTATTAAACTTTCTTTAAATTAAAAACCTGCATTAAAAAATGTACAAATAGGTTTTCAACATGTGGTTAGAATGACATACTTCTGGCGAATTTAAATTTATTATGATGTAAACAAATACTGTAAACAAGCATTAACAAGAATAAAAATAGGAATAGGTATTACGATAACCACAAAGGAAAATGGTTTATTATTATTTTATACTCAATTTAAAAGTCTCTTGTAAAACCACAAACTATGAGTAATACAGGGTAAAAAATTAATAATATAGAACAGGATAACGATTCTTGGAAATAATGCGACTAAAATTCATTCATAAATTTACGCGACAACTAAGGTTGGGTCGCCTAAGATCGGATGTGACATAAGATCGGATGCATGGAATAACTCACAAACTAGGCTATATTCTCTACTGCTACCAACACTACTAGATCCGCCATTTTGTTCTGCCCCTCTCTTCACTCTGCGGCCGGCCAGCGACCAGACGGGACGTGTACACAGGTGATTCAGCAGAAAAGGTGTATTTTGTGGCGAAAATCGTCGATCCGATCTTACCTACAAAATTTTGATGGCTCATTGTGGAGAGTACTTTCATTGAAATAATGTAATTAATTATTTTGGGGCAGAATTAGCGAATCCTCTTTCCATCTGTATACTTTGATTACGCCTAGGACGTTCACAACCCAAGATCCGATCTTCACTCCCAATGCCGAAGATCGGACCGAAGTTTAGCTCTTGACTGCGCCTTATGCAATAATGCGCGATAATTATTAACTTTTAATATATTTAACTATCCAATGACGCTATGACTATCAGACCTTAGGTACATTTTCATTATTTAGTCCTAGAACACGGAGGATAAAAGTTTGAGAAACTTAATTAGGATGAGGAGGGAAGACCGGACTAAAAAAACGCTATAAAAAAAAAACTTCTTTGTCAATTTTTTTGAGGAATTTCCTGACTCAATCATTGATGCTCAATGTATGGACGTAAGTCCGGATGTTTTCCTAATGTTAACATTATTATTAAACGCATAGAAGTGAAGATACTACATAGTCCGATCTTCGGCCGAACTGTTATTTTCTTCACTATGGTAAGTCGAAAAAAGTCTGCTTTTTAGGCTCTAAATTTGCTTAGATAGATAGCATCTACGCAAACCAAAAAATTAGGGGTTAAACAATATTTCTTTGTCATCAATTTACAGTTGACCGCAACAGAAAAACGACATCGAATCATGAGAAATAAAATAAAAAATACAGTACGTATAAAATTTTCGGCATATGCGTCCGATCTTAGGCGACCCAACCTTATTTGTCATGAATCAACTTCATAATCTCAAATTAATTTTGAATACTGCAAATTAAAATACGCAAAAAAAATTCCCACACTGAGATAGATTATTTAATTTAGTTAGTTTGGCAAACAACACGATAGAAATACAGTACCTACGATTAAAACCAGCTCATTATCTGTAGTTAATAAAATGTTCATAAAATACGAAAAAAACATTGTATAATTTGTATCAAGTGAATCTTTACCTTTTTATGTCACATGATCTTATAACTAGTTGATCCTGTTAAAGCGAAAGGGCTTCAAAGAAACCTAAAGAAATTTCTAGACTTACGCTAATCATTTTGTAATTTACAGCTCAAATAAAGGTTATAATATTCATTGTAATTATTTGTTTACATAATTAGGTATCTATTCAATATAACCTCAAAAGGATAGTAGAATTTAATAAAACATTTAACTATCCTAATTTAAAAACTACCAAAAAAATGTAATAAAAAATCAGCCAACGTGCGTTCAAAAGTGCGTTTTCAACAACATCCATTTCTACATAGTCCGACAAAAATTTCGTAAAACTATTAAAAAATAGCGATTTCACAAAACGCATAGTAAATTGAGACCTAAATAAAGAGTTAACGCAAACGGGTGTATAATCACGTTTTCACATAATATTGCAATTAAACCACAATACACTTACAATATTGGACCACTGACGGACATTTGATTAAATCGATGCGTGCCACCGACCCATGAAGGTATGTAAACCGTTCTGATTCGATAGTGCCAATTAGTTACAAAATTAATTTGATTTCCTGTAATTAAAATTTAATTTCGCTGTGTATGTAATGTACATGAAGCCGGGAGCACTTAGCAGAATTATTTTACTATATTATGCAATAGCTGCATTGGTATTAATTTTATAATAAACGAGCTATCTGATTTTATTCCCATAAAATATCGTCGTTGGCCGATTCGTCTTTTGAAGACGATTCTTGTTGTAATATTTGAGCAATGTTTTTGTATTACAGTTCAATGCAAGAGCGGTAGTACCTCTTCCACAAGTTGGACAAAGAAAGTTGGCAGAAACATATTCTGAGAAGCCGATCACTTCATTTTAACTTTTATTTTAGCAAACAGTTTGAAGAATATTTGCATATTTATTTTTGGCCAAACAAGTTACATAAATAAATATATTAAATAATTGAATTTGTTCATTGATTGTGAAATCACGAACACATCAGCTACGATTTAAGAGGACAATACTATTAACAAATACCTCGACGCTTTAGATATGCCGTTGTGTGCTTCATTAAGAAGCATTCACACTGAGTCAATTTAATCAATCCACATTCAAGGCAACCCCCTAAGCGCCGATTCTGAACACTTCAATACGCGATCAGGATACGCGCAAAAAATCGCGAATATATTCTTAATTAAGTGTATTATATGTCTAATTTTCTTATTCATAAAGTTTATTAGTTATAAATAGCATTGAAATAACTAAATTCTCATAATACTTAGTTATTTCTACAAATCTGTCCAATAATAATTCAAGACCCTCCGATGAAAAACATTATAATATCATTTTATCAGTTATTATTAAATTATAATAACATGTGTTTGTTAAAAGCTGATTAATAAATTTCAATCAAAATGTGGCATAAATATCATAAATTGAAATGAATCGTATGAGAGACGTAACAAAAGCCTGTAATAATTGAATAAGCAAAATAGTTCAGTTTGACGAATTATTTTAATTAACTTATTAAGCTGATGTATCCGGCGGGCGAGAAGAATTGGTAAAATTTAATATAGCAGTTAGTTGGAATTATAAAATGTTCGAGCAAACGATCAATATTTGCGTGGATTTATATTGAGGAGTAATAATACTGAAATGTGTACGGTTTTAATGTTTTAATTCATTGTAACGTTAAAATAATTAGTATTTCCGTACATATTTACGGATTTCCTAATTGTATATCCCTTACAAAAGGCTCTTCGAAGCTGGGATTTCCTCTTAATCAGGGTCTCGAGCTGACGTATTGTTGCCAACGTCACTTAAGCATATGAGCTCAGAGCGAAGTTGTGAAGTTGAGCATCTAGTTACAAAGCGGCCGCGTTCTTGGTAAGTGGATTAATTACGTGGATGATCTTCCATCTAAATTAGTTTCACAACCATATTCTATTACACACGGTGCTTCTGTAATTTGCGCCGGTAACTGCTCGGATCAAATTTTAGTAATTAAAATATATTGTGCAGTTTTATTGGAGCAATTAACAGAACTGTGGTCCAAGCGTAAATTTAAATTTTCATAGTAATTCCCTAAGTTTTTACTAGTTCTTTTTTAATTGTGCTAGTTTAGAACGGTTTAGAGGGCGTGGTTTAATTGTTGTACTAAATCATTAACGACATTCACGACCCAGATATGTCTTTTAAGTCCCTGGTTGCATATAGCAGATGCTCTTTTTCCCTTCTATTCCATTTTTCCACACATCAAATGGAAGTTATAACGACTTATTTTTAATGTTGAAAGTGGACGTGAATAAGTTTATAAAATCGATACAACGGGAGGGTATTATTAGCTCAGCTATTTTGTTAGACTACAACGCTTACTAGTTCAATAATTATTGTGATGCAGACCTGTCTAGTTGGCATTCATTTGTTTTGACGAAAAAATAAGTCTCCCTGTCTGACTTCCGTGCGATGTTTTGATATGGAACTAGTAAAAAGTTTATTTATAAAATATTTCCATATTTAATATATGTATTCTATTTTCTACTGATTTTAATAAAAAAAATCACTTGTCTTTAAAATCACGTTAACTCTTTAATTATTCTCTACCTTTGAAACTTATTTTCTTGTGTAAAATAACACGATTACATAAATATATAACAAAACCACAAACTAATGAACTTAAATTTATGGATCGCTAGATATACAAGCAAATTTAGAATTGTGTAAACAATATTATTGAGTTGTGAGCGTTCACAAACAAATTAAACAAAACGCTATTCAATATATTCCTAAACAAATGACAGCTGTCTAAACATGGCGCGAACCAGCTGTATTTAAGTCCCAGTGAATATCAGTGGACGGTATTCGTGGTCAATTGGGTGGAAATTGGTGAGAGACACAGAATCTATCCTATATTAATGCGTAAGAGTGGAGAGTTTATTTGATTGTTTAAAGTTTAAACAAACAAGCTTAACTCAGGAAATACGGGGTAGAGTTGAAATGTTTGGGTTTTTTAATCCAAAGAAAATTTTATGCACATTAGGTACTACCAATAGATGCGCAGTGTCAAGGAAAATGAAAAAATAAGAAATAATATTATTTTGTGAGAGCAGCATCTTGTTAGAAGTCATAACAGTCATAACTGTTTATAAATAAATTTTTCTACTTCTAATCCTTTTACCACAATTGTTCTCAACACTATGTGTGATAATACCGTTTATTGCCACCCTTTGTACACTAATTTAAACCGCAACCGCATTGCTACCGTAATTCAATAACTAATTATGAATTTGAACGTACCAGCTAATAGTTTTGTACAAATTTAATGACACCCCACAAAACATTGGGAACGCCGTATTCTATTACCAAATCACAATAGCAACACGATCTAAATTGGCTACTAAATATTCAAAACCAATACTCCATACGAAACATACACGGGTAATTCCACAATGGAGGCCTAATTCAATTTGAATCACACACAATATTGTATTAATCGTGACTGACAGGTGTAATCAAGCACCGCGTTGTTATATTGTCCTGCGCATGATGTCCCTGCGTTTGACGCGCGGCACCAACCGTGCCCATTGGCTACATAGAATTCACATTTTTACTAGATATTATAAATAATTGTAACTAGCCTTAACAAATGGCCATGCAAAAAAGCTCGAAAATTCTTATGTTTAAAACATCGCGTCATATAATTAATGTAATTGACAGTCGTTCTAATTAATCACACAAATGTCGCTAATCGCTATGAAACAGAATCATTATAAAACATTCCACTAATTAGGATATTTTAAACAATCGTTTATATAAAATACATCTACCTCAGCAACAGCTGTCACAAGCACCACTAATGAATAAATAATCCAAACAAACAGATAACAAGAGATGCCAATTAAACAATACACTAATTAATTCCAAACATTGGTGTAGTGGACTTAATTAGAGTAGGCATCATTATTAAACGGGAATGCACACAGGTACTGAACAATACGTAGGTAAGCGTATTGGATATTTCATATTAAAAATATTTCGAGCGTATGCTGTTTATTTTTGAATAGGTTATTTGCGGTTAGTTAAAAGATATTTGTTTGGTTATTTATTTAAATTAATGTACTATTGGTGTAAAGGCGTTATAAATAAGAAAACCAAGTTAAAGCGCTTACATTTTAAATGCTTGGCTATAGATTTAATTATAATATTATGACACAATCCGCGAACTCTAGCAATTGTAGCACAGAAGCAATTCATCTACAACAATACTTGCCCGATTTGCTCAAATCTCAGTATAAAAACATGTATAGCTTCGAAACATAAATCTATTTACGGGCATCTCGTAAAGACGCCACACTGTATCGGCTGAGGCTTTTTAATATCAGAGGCGAGAGCCGCACTGTCCCACGAAACATTTTCCATTAATAAAACGCGAAAAAGGAATATTACATATGAAAAAGACATATATCCGTATCGCCGGACCCGCCGCTATCTCGTAGGAAGGTAATAACTTCTTTACAAGTCCAAAGTCCGAGGGATTGAAAAGCAATTTCAGCAGGACACCCCCGCCCTGCGCGGGGCCGGACTCACCATATTTCTTTTTCGCCGCCACTGTAATTCGCCTTTGATTTAATCTCGAGAAACAAATCTTAGAATGTGAAACAAGCGATAGGCATCAGTGAAACTAGTTTCGTTGATTGGATTCCATCCCGCTGCGGACCCGTCTGTTCCTACAATTTGAAACGGTCACTGCAGAAACTGAGCTATTTGTTTGATTTCGCTTTAAGATTGCATTTCTTATTTTCGAGCCGAGATTTTGTCTGATGCCGTGTATTACACGATTTAACCCTCAATCGACCGCTCCGTAAAACCTTAAACATTTTCGCTTGAATATATTATTTAAATAAATATTTAATATCTACATGCATAATTATCGGAACAGAACACTACATAGTGCACACTATTAATATCCTGACATCAGTATTTTATTGATGAACATTCAACTACGTGTAAAAGGGCTTATTGATCAATTATGCTTGTCATTTATAAATCCATAACCGCTGTAAAATATAAATAAACGAAAGTCCAGGGCGTACGGGCTTGATGATTTGATTAAAGCAAATATTCGAGAGTAATTAAATCACGGAGCCAATATCCGTATCGTGTGTCAACGGCTCCATTTGTAACGTATCAGTAAGCTGGATAGAAATGTAACTTTAACCCGTTTACCCGTGGGCGGCGACGCGTCTCCATATCGAGTTACCGCGATACCAAACCACAAACTATACTTTACATTTACCAAGAACTATCATGTCCACGGCTCCAATAACGCGACAACACAACCGTTTAAACAGGGACCTAAATTCCAGACATTGCTTTGTAATGAGAATATTATCAAATGAGACTTTCATTCGAGTTATCAAAATTTGAAAGGAGATAACAAATTATATGAATTCAGGCTACAATGTATGTAAAGCCCACTTAATATAAGTAGAAACGGTTTCATCCCGTCGTCCGTCCGCAGATTGCTATCGCCTAAACTCTTCCGCCCGCCTTATTTATGTAATATAACTATTTGTTAGGGACAAGCACCCTTTACGGTATTATTTCTTTTCTCAGTTACGAAAAATACATCTAGTTAGAGTAAAGTTTATTTTTAGGGATATGGATGGATTACTTATTACTACTTTGCGACATTCGGTTCGACTTATTCTTTTTCGCATTCAATCAGGAGTGAATAAATCCTATTTTTTACAGTGTTAAGTATGTTTTTGTTAACTTTCATTCTGCATCTGAATATCTGATCATCGCTTATTTATTTTCAGTTATTTTTCGTGCAATGGCTTTCATAAAACAAAAATCAAACTGGTATCCATGTTTTCGATATCACGGCCTTTTTTGTATATTAAATTAACTTTAACTCAATATCGAGGTTCCATCGGTTGCAAAATTGTAACAATTGTTTACCGATATAATTCGTAGGTCTGCGACGCGGGTCCCGTATGAAGCGCGCTCACGCGTCCCCCAACTATTTTCTGGCCGAACGAAACTCTATATTGAATACAACTGTAACAGAAACTTCATTCCACATTGCTTACGGGAAACAATAATACTTATAATTGAATTAGAATAAGAAGGACACTTATTTAATACCATTACTTATGGTTAATGTTGATGTCATGTTCTTTTAATGTTTATTTTTGTATACGGTTTTGCAATCATAATTTCTTGAAATAGAACAAATTGAATTATATTCTAAATTAAATTATTATTCAATAAAATCGAAACTGCGTATTACCGCTATGTTTGCATATAAGCATTTCGCAACTGCCCTACATATTCCAGCTATATCTGCGAACCAATCATACGATTATAATTCGATATATTTACAAATGTACGTACATTTCAATTATCCAAAACAGTGGGTTTTTATTAAACGGTAACCGTTGTGCCCTCTGCGAACCGCGGGCCATTCGGTACAGTTTTCAATTTGTCGTCGCAACCATACATCAGGAACGGCACGCAGCGGAAACTTAACGGACCCCAACTTTAATACACTTACGCTTGACATTTTTCCGCCCATTATGCATTCTCTTAAACCAATGCTTTCAATCAGTACTAGGAACTTGTAAAAGAAAAACAGACGTGCGTTCTTAGAAACGTATTGCACGTTATATATATGAAGGTTAGTTTATATATTTGAAAAGGTTTGAGTAATTCTTAATACAGAATTTCTATTCTGTTTCCTACTTCCAAATACAAGTATAATTCTTGTATAATATTTTCAGCAAACTAGTGATATTTATGGGCGTTGTCACAAACCAGTTTTGTAGAGAAAAATCGTCGAATTAGGGGTCAGTACGCAATAGTTCTCAAACATTAGTCCTGGAAATAACAAGTCGACATCGTTTGTCAGCTTCGATGATAAATGCTCGCTTGTAATTGAATCGGGGAGTTTGCTCCGTTTCCATACGCGAAATTGCTACGGATTGACTTTTAATATTTTTATTTATGTTTTGCATTGAATGCGACGGCAGTACACTACTTTTCTATGAAAGCCTAAATCGATAAAACAGCAGTATATAATATTTGTTTTTTAATGATGTTGTTTAGTTATAATAAAAATTCTTGGAGATGTTTTAAGCCGCTTGAGAACTTTCGAGAAATGATGTTACTAAAGGTTCTGCATTACGTTAATACCTAGTATCTTGCGCTTGCACCCACGTATCATCTTATTTTATAGGAAAAATGAGATGTTACATTCAGCGAAATTAAAAACTGATTATCTGATCTATTTGTAACTTTCTTGGAAATTTCCATCATAATAAAATATTTATAAACATCAATGTATAAACAATGTTACTAATTTGTATCTACTTGAAACAACTAGGTGGCAAGCTTCCTATCGATGAGAGCAATACAGAACTCTCAAATTAGTAGCTCTCGTCGCTCAGTTAAGCTGTTTAATTGGACCGTGAAGACTACATTTAGTGAATAAAACCTTAACGGCGGCAATTATAATTTATTGATTTTTTTATTTAAATTATGTTGGGAACGATTTTGACTATAAATTAATATTTATAATTCAAATCATATTTAAATACATATTTAGTTTGTGTAATGAATAAATTACGTTATGCAAACATTTTGAACAGCAAACAAATACGACATATATTAAGGAGTGAAAAAGAGAAACAACAAAACAGTTTGAATCTGATCTAATAATTGCTAGAGTCACTGTGACCGGATCAGCTTTCAATTTTGCGGAATTAATAACAACGCAAATATCACTCCTGTCGACCACACGCTAGCGTGAAACAGAGACATCATATTACAAATTGTGGTTGTAATATAAACTACGTAGTACGTGTTTTCTTATTACAATACACATTCTCACTGTTATTTCTATAAGGTATAGGTTCAGCAAAATAAGTTTTTTATTCATTAATTAAACATACCAACGGGAATGTTGTGCTCTTATTTGCATACCCTCAGATAGCAATAGAGTCTATGATTTTTTATAAGGCATGCATTATTAATTATTTAATTACATTCGAATCACAATAGTCAGCAAAGCGTATGTGTAATTGTGAAGTATTCATCAGGCAGTGTGTATTACTAATTTCGAGGACTGTTGGTGCGCGCCGGGCCACTGAACGTTCAAATTGCCGTAGCGTTAGTCGCCATTGCCGTTCATTACGACCTGTGTTTGCTACTCCACGAATGAAGTACCAACAGAGGAAATGAGCGCTTTCTATCAAGAGGGTATTAACCCCATTGTGAATTTCATTGTTGATCGGTCAGTCGCGATCATTTGCCCCGAAAATTTTGCCCCGTTATGAATTTCTCAAAGTATCAGGGTAAATTACGATTAAATTGATCAATTATTTAGCACCATAATCATGTTATATTTAAAGAGAAATAAGAATCATGCGCATGGCACATAATTCTTACAGGCGCTTAAATTAACTTGGGCAGCAAATTAACTTGGCAGTTTTTCATGGAGGGCTATCAGAAAAAAGTATTTTTTTAACATTATGTTTCGACCAATTCTAAGAAAACTTTAAGGGCCGAAATATGTACCTACTCACTTTGCTCTAGGTAGAGCAAAGTATTCAAAAACGAAAACAGTTTGTCCCCTACTTAATGAAAAGTTACAGAAATTTGCATAAAATCTGTCGAACAGAGGCATCGTTACAAACTTTGACTGTACTTTAAAAGCACTAAAATCGAAACGACCAATAAATGCCCGACCTCATTTTTAGTCTGACGCCTGTTTTCGTACCGTTTTGTACATAAAATTATTTCGTACAACTTATTAGGAAGGTTCAATCAAATCTTGTATTGCTACCTATATTATATAATGTTTCGAATATTTAAAAAATACTGACGTAGATATTTTTAATGACTAGTTTTAAACAAAAAAAAGAAGACAAAATATGATATCTTTCATAAATTTTATTGAGTAATTACGTTATAAAATCATTTAACAGCACAACAAAGTTAATAAGCCTGCGTCAATTAATTAAATTCAATTACGAACGTCAAACCATAAAAGACTGACGTCTTTATGTTGTGATATGTAAACTCCTAGTCCTAAGAATCCTTCAACTGATAATGGCATTAATGAAGCTTCGACTTTTTCGACTTAATGAGGGTTATCTAGAGCGGGTCTCTAATAAAAAGCGATTGTTGCTGTCAACCGCTGTGATACGTTTCGTTCTTGACGTCAATAGTTCATTCTTAATTATAATAGATAACCCAAGGCGGGTCGCGACTTCCTACCATGTTGACAATGGTACTGTATTTCCGAACTTTTGTCGATTGTGACACTTTTATATCAGTTTGTACATTTACTATAAACTCTTCACGTATTGTTAACCTATTACTGGATAACAAACAAATGCAGTCGACACATACTTTACGACTACGAGTAAGCTCATGCGAGACGAGAAAATGATTAAGTTAAGCCCATTAAAGAATAAACCAATATCCTACTACAGTTTCGCACTTCAAAGTCTTCTTTCATTAAAATAATTCTTGACAAAGAAAGTAATCCGATTATGCAACGCATATAAGTATTAGAATGTATGCACAACGTCAATGTTTACATTGAAATGCACTAATTATGCTAGAATTAACTCAGTATTTTTAATTGGGCTATTTAGGTACATAGTCTTGATGTGAATAAATCTAATTGAGTTAATGAAGAGGAATTTCTTAATTAGTGGTGTTTGTACAAGCTATGGGCACACGTACTGTACCGAAACGGGTTAATTACGAACGATAACTCTTTAATTAACCTGCCTAATAACACAGTATTTGCATTCAAGTCGCTAACGTAGGAACACTAATTAGGGACTCGTCGGAAATAGAAAATACTGTATTTATGATAATTGTCATCAATTTTAAAATTAAGGGTACATTAATTACCTGGCTTGTATTCATGTTTATAAATGAATTGATCTAAATATACAATACTATATTAATTGTGAATAATACATGAATGGCTTTAAACATATTTAAAATATAATATGTAGATATATTACATAACAATTTATTGAAGATCAGATCAATAATAATAAAATTTTAACGACACAGCACATCGAGCAGCAAACAAAATTCATATAGGAAAAACAATATTGATGTTGATGCACGTAGTACCCCTGTATACAAACAAATGTACTCGAACGCGCGTCATTAGTCACGCCACGAGAGGTTATCTGGTCAAACATAAACCAATGAGTGGTCCAAGACTTTCTAATTATGTATACGATGTTATTAAGATAACAGTTAACACACAGATAATATGTAAAACAATTGACTTCTGTGTACTTATAGAAACGTTTACCGAAGCGATAAGATACAAATTATTTTTAGAAATAACAACGCTTTCTCGCGTATCTGTTTTAATTAGATGATTTCAGCGTATCTTGAGTGATTTTGACTTAATTAGCTCTCCCAGATTTTACGTAGGTTGTTACAATATAATCCTCGATGGGAAACAATTACTTGCTTCCACGAGTAGGATTGTCGATAATTGCTTGTAAAATAAATAATCTGCTCGGGAAAAAGCTAACGAGTTTACCGATGATGGTATTTTTATATCATAAAAATGTAGAATAAAAAACTTTGATGTAAACGTCTACAAAAACAAAGGTAAAATTATAACTAAAATTATTAAACGTATTCTGTCTTATGTCCTACAGTCTGTTCGACGAAGGCTTATTCAAGTAGGAGACAGCCGCCTGGTAATTAAATAAGTAACAAGAGGAAGCGCAACCGCCGCCACTGAAAAACAAGCCTCGACTACAACCTAATTACAAGTGACCTTCAGGGCTACCGATAACAATTAAAATTTACTTTTTATAGGGCACGGGCTATCTGGGTTAGTGACAACCGTTGCCCAGAAACATGCGCAGTGTTTGTTATATATTTATTTCCACTTGCCTTAAAATATAATATTAAATAGCATTCAAGAGCATTTCTGTAAATGTTAATGTCTCCTAAAAAATTAAAGAGACGAGTGGCTTTTCTTTCAAGCTGGATTGAAATGTTACTTGATATTTGATTTTGTTTCTATAATAGAAGCAATAGCTTCATTGTTAATATATAATTTTTCTTACAGATGTTTAAGGTATGAATCCGAAATTGAAATCATTTATGGTTTAATCTTACAATAAAAATGAAAAATCTATTCCGAAATTTGTCCGATATTTCGCAATTTTGCCCAGCGATAACCCTAGTCAAGTGTTCCTCGTACTAATTTGTTTGCTATACAGGAAAGAGAAAACTGTGGAGCGGACCAATTAGCAAGCCCGGTGACCCCGTGTCACTGCAGGCAATCGCTAATGACAACCCTACCGCATCGCGACCGGCCGCACGCCGCACATGTCACTTTCATTTATTAAAATATTATTAAATGAATGAATTAGGCTGTTTTTAAGGTTGAAATTCGAACAGCGAAGGCCTCCCACATTATCTAGTTAATAAACCTCTGGTTTCGCGAAGATGTTTTCCATATCGTCTTCTAGTCGTGAAAACAAATAGCATAAGTACACGTTTGATAAGTGTTTTGTAATAAATAATTATAATACGAGTATGTGATAATAAAACAAGTTATTTTAATTTCCAAGGCACGGTTGATAAAGGTGCCTACTGTGTCGTTAATTGTATAAATAGTATTAGGTAATTAAATCATACACATCATTTGAAATAAAATTATTGTTCAACGGCATAGTAACAAAATAAATAGGACGGTTAATAAGCGAAGAAGTGAACTTCAATTATTTTAGTAAAAATGGGTTTAAAATTACGGTCGCGTGATTAAGTTAATGTAACCTAAAGCTGGGTGAGGTCGAAACTCCAAGTGTTAAGTAAATTTTTTAATCAAACTGATTGAGAATTAGTTGAAATTAAATCCATTAAAACATATAAGCTCCGGTCGTACTCAACATGATTATTACGCGGTGGGGTTATTTTAGAAAATTACGGACAGATGGAAATGATATAATCCTATCTGTAATTAATATTAGAAACGCGGTCATTGTGAACGGACGAAGCACTGCTGATTAATTTATCCTAACAGCCTCGTTAATTAAAACGGGTTTATTAATTGGCTGAAATTAATTAATTTGCATGCACAAAATTTTATACAGGTAATGTAAAACTTTGTATTCAATAGACTAATTGGTAAACCGGGTTAGATATCTTTAACATCAATTACGTATATATATATTTTTACTGCAAATTTTTGTTATTCTTTGACTGTGTTTAGATTTAAATCACATCGTGGGAATTAGATCGGTAAGTAGGGTAAATTTATAATTTCGATGGCTTAAATTCCGATTAGAATATGAGGTACGGAAATCCCTTAATAGTATGAGATTACAATACTTCTAATTGTATTGACTTAATAAATAAAACTGAAAGATTGCTCAATATTCAGATGTGAAAATTAAAACAAGCATATTTCTTATTTTTTTCATTATTTAAATAACAAATGGAAACAAATTTTGTTTTAGGTTTTTGAAACAGGCATACCTACCTACAATATTCATTAATAAAATAAAGTAAAAAATACGTTAAAGCTTAATGGTGATCTTGCCCGCGAGACTCAGAATTAAATCAGATTTTATTATTATATCACCTGCGCACGAGCTTATGAACCACGGGTATTTCATAGCGTGGTTCTTGATTGTAGTACCTAAATAGTAAATGCGGAATTTTTTATATTAATTTGAAATGAAATGTATAAAATCACTTGGTTTTTCTTTATGTAGTATTTTCCCAGGAAAGTATACTTCTTTTTGTTTTTTTACATACAATACAAAAAAACGTGTAACTTACATTTTAGAACGATCTACGTGTAAACTTATTCATAAATCAGCAACATAAAATACATGTGGAATCATAGTCATTATTTAAGAAGCGCAATAAAGCTTCCCTTAATTGTCATTAGTATTTATAAGAACCCAATGAGCAATGTTTATAATTAAAACGAATGAAGCATAGCACTCTCCTGGTCTAGTGATGTACCTCTAATGAGCCACTTGCTAATTAGAGAATAAACAAGCAGGATACGCCATTCTAATTGGCTTTTGGTACAACCATGTCGCTTCGAGCTCAACGGAATTACACTTTTACAAAAATCTTCGTATATTTTTAACTTCAAACGCAATTCGTTATCTTTGTATTGTTATACAAAAATAGATAGAGTTAGAATTAGAACATTATATTTAGATTTTAGACAAAAGTGATAAGATTTTACTTTTAAGTGACAAAATATTATATTTATACCTGTGTCCTGTTTTGATTAATAGATCATACTCAGCTAGGTACCTATAGTAAGGTAGTTTTTAATAAATGATAAAAACTGCAGACTGCTCTCTTCAGTTAGTAGATATAACATTGAACTTCTTTTTATCATCAGTTATATCAATATTGATTGCTCCAATCAATTTATTTCTCGTCATTAATGTAAGTTTAAAAAATAATTGGTCCATATATTTAAAGATGCTTAATCGACCGCAACGCTTACAAACATCCGACTTGAGTAAATAAAAGAAATATTCTAAACGTAGGTATATCTACAAACAAATTAACAGGAAACATTATCTGTGAGAGCTCATTAGGGGAATAAAGAATTGCTACTGTACGCTTAATTGGCAATTTTAATAATGCTATTTTCAAAGGCGTTTTATTTATTCTTATTAGCTTATTAGTTTTTCATGGAACTCGGTGTATTTGTTATGAGAAATACTCAGTTTACAGTTATGGGCTTCATTTTATAATATTTTGCGTAGTTATTTATTTTGTTTTATTTGAATAAATTGATTGAACAGAAAGCTTTTAATAAAATATCCCAAAATAGTTAATCATGATTTTTTTTGTGGAACATTTTATATATGTTTATTGTATTAATAATAAACCTTCTTTACCTAAAATTTATGTAAGTATTAAATAAATAATAAAATTATTTATTTTCCAAGTTTTTACTCTTAGTGATGTAACTTGCTGTAATATTATAAACAGTTTTCCGGATAATTTATTAGAATATTATTTATGTCGTACGTCACTTGCACAATTTGTACAAATAGACAGTTCTCAGAAAGAGAATTTACTGCCTATGATTCAGGAGCTTACTGACAACTTTAGCGGCAATATATTCAGTCGTTACGTTCGCGTTTTCAACTCCAATTAGAATGAAAAAATAAACAATATATTTTACCCTGTAATTACTTGATTTTGAAAATAAAATAAAAACTCGCGAAAATGTTTTATTTTATTTTGTGTTAGAGAGGCTTTTTCATAATTAGGAAATGTTATAAACAAGGAGTTATATAAATTACTTTTGTTTTAAAGCTAATAAAATTACGAATGATAAATTCACTACATACAAAACTTTATAAACTTTTAACGATAAAGTTTGTAAATAGTTTACACCTCCTTATCACATAAAAGCAATTTAAAATACGTGTACCGGTATTGTTAAAAGCACCTCTTTATCGGTTAAAATAGTTAATTAACTGCAAGAAAGAATACAGGGCAGGGTGACGGCCTCCTAAGGCTCAGTATTAATTATTCGGAAACCAGACACAATTCGTTATACACTATTTTCATTAGTTTTTCAAAGGCTACACAAGCAACCATGGAGATCATTAAGCGGACTCTTCAAAGCTGTCGCCGCATTACACTAATTGACGCAATTAGAGGGATTGCTGAACGGAAATAAAAGTCGGCTCACCTTCATGAAACGCCGGCCCCGCCAATTAGCCTAGCTCTTAATTAGCCTCTTCAGAACACTCCAGCCGCCGATCAGTCTCTTTTCACTTAGTTAAATTCACAGCACGAGAGAATCTTGTTCATATTCGAGTGCTTACAAGGATCGTTCGACACTGCACTGAAAAGTTTTTTCGCGATCGTCTTAGTACAATTCGCCCGGGTCGCGAAACGTGCGCTCGCTGCCACCGGCGGGAAGCGAATGAATGAGCCAACTATAGTACCCCAAAGCGGGGATGTGCCCTTTCCTTTTTCTGAACGCAAGCTCTACTGCAATAGAGCTTTTCGCTCGAAGCCGGCTACGCACTTACGACCTTCTACCCCTGAAACGACGCTTAGCACCGTAAGTGGGCAGATTGTGCGGTATTGCATTTAGGCCTAAATAAAAACGATACTGAATCAAATTACGATCGGACGATAGCTTTTAACTATTTTACGGTCTATAATACTCTACATTACTTGTCATTTAGAAACTGCAATTCAATATGGAGGTAACGAACACGTTGTTACGCGATACATTCAAATCTATTTTCAGCAATTAATGGTGTATTAATTTTCTTTTACAAAATTAAAACAGCCTTAATTGTTCATTAAAATGATAAAGTCCCGCATAATTCGTTTTCTATTAATTTAATGGACAATTAGTCTGTACTAATGCTTCACCATTTATTTTTTGGAAGTTAATTTTCCTATATTAGATAGGCGAGTACCGATAATGAAGGATCATTAAAAGCAATGTAACTAGGTCCATTACAAAGTAAACAACATAATTATAACTATTTTAAGCTAGTTTTAGATGAATCTATGCGACTTTGAGGAGATTTAGCAATTTATTATTTTACCAGTTCGGGAATTAAAGAACGGCATTGTTTAAATATAATTTTTACATATTTATTTCAACAATTAGGTATAAAAATACTTCATAAAATTCATTTCTCTTAATAGTAAAGTTACATAGTATAAATTAAAAATAATTTTCATCATTTATACCTTATTCAAATGTTAAATGCAGTTACTAAAGATAAGTGGTGCTCGTTGAAGACACCATCAATAAAACAGGTTGGCACCACGCCGCAAGTTACCGACACAGAAACAACCCTTACCCTTATTTATATCTACTAAACTATAATTTATTCTAGTGTGGTCAATGACCCTCTTTTATTTAGTTAAAAAAAAACAATCATAAATTATCGTCAAAATTTCTCTTCAGAATATGATATTAAATAATCTTTTATGTGGAAAAGGGATAAAGATGATAAAACATTATGAAACCATTGGCAAAGGCTGTCCGTCGGCGTCCACATTCTAAGGCAAATCATATATAAAATTTTAATTAATAATTTCAGTAGGCTTATGACACCATTCTGACATGGTAGAAAATCCATTATTATTAAAAAACAGGTCACTCGCGAGTTACTCACAAAAATTATATAATTTGACAATTTAGCCAAGTAAGTTTCCTTTTGAATAAATTTTATAATAAAAAATTAGATAAATAAATTTTGTATCATTATCAGCTAAATACTGATTGTAGAAATATTAAAAACCTATATTTATATGAAATTTTCATTAAATATGCTTATTTCAACAAAAATAATTTATATTTTATATTTAAAACAAATTCTTGCATCGTAACAACATATTTTGTTCCTATATTATACATGTTCCTTATGCTTCTATTCACTTCTTTACAATGCAACGATATTCAATCCCCGTAGATGTCAGAATGGTGTCATAAGCCTACTGAAAATATTACAAAATTGAATATGAATAAGAATGGATTACCTTTTGTCCGTCTTGTTATCCATCTTTCTTACAGCTCTACTCTGTATTAAATCAATTAAGCCGTACATGAGGGTTGTCATAAAATGATTTATTACTCCTTTATACTATCATATTATTATAACGAGTATTAGTGATATGTAATATAAGTGATAACCGACTCTACAACATTTATAACAAGCAATTATTTTATTAGATTTTATTAACCAATCTCTTTCAAAAATATTAGTCTTTAAAATATGTAAAACAATTCAAATTAGATTGTAACCACTTTTTTGTTTTTCTTTGTAAGATATCTTATTTGAGTTGATATGACTATTGCAACACAATAAATAGGTATCAAAATGGTAGAGCTGTTTTGAAGTGATATAATTAAACGACCACTTTTCATCTATTCAATATTCATACGTCTGTATAAGTAATAAGACAAAATTATATGAAACCCGTGTACAAAACGCTTATTAACATAGATATGACTCGAATATTGAATACCCAAAAACCTAAATAAATCGACACGAACGCCTTGCGTTCTGTATCAATTTGCGATCCATTCATAAACAGCCCCACTGCTAGGGATGTCATTGTTTACATGACATTATCGATAGATTACAAATCGATATTATTCAACACACTGTCCAAAGTCAAGTCAATGGAACATATTTTGATGAAAGCTTTATTTCTCACATTATGGTGACTTATAATGTTGAATTACTGTATAAGTTATATTTTTCCTTATTTGTATATTTATCTTGTATAATCAGGTAAACATGAGAATGTTAAAAATATTCAAGCAAAATTCAAAAAATGTGAATGAAAATGTGTGTTTAATGAAACATAGAGCTCTAAGAGCAACTCATAATACTGAATGGGATATAATCAAGATGATTTTTAATAGATAAATCGATAAACATGCGCACATCACTAGAGACACGTCAACCCGGTTTACATTGACGCGTTTATTTCTTATACCCGCTAAATTTATTGCCGGGTAACTCGAAGCATGTAACCCAACAAATCATGACAACTTTTAACAATTTTCATCGCCTTTTTGTCAGTCAGACAGCTTTAGAAGGGTTCCGATACCCTAGAGGTTACAAGATGTAGCATATATTATATAAAATATATTTTTAAACATAACTTGTATGAACTAGATACTTACTTCAAATTGAACCTATTTAGTTTTTGGACAACAGAACGTCACATACGGGTTAATAATAGACAGGTAGGTTACGTATTAATGTAATAATGAAACAAAAACATCATCTTTAACAATAGATTTTCAAGAAAAAATTGCCTACGGTAAGCAAATTTTTCAACAAGATAAATAAGAAATGATAAATTACAACGAATCTGAAATAAACGGAACAGATTAAAACTTATCCTTTACGTAAAAAATCGGCTCAGCGTTGCCGCTTTCATTGAAATCGACTTAAACCAATTAATCACTCTTATCTGCTTGTTTCCTTGAGTTTTTCGGAATGAGGGATAGACGGCTGACCATTGAGCCGGTGTTGTGGGGTAAACTGCCACTATTGTGTGCCGTTTTGGCCTATTGTGAATGGCCATTGTGTTGGAAACTGATGGTGTCGCCGACCGCGTAGTGTAAGCCCACGATTAGTCTTCGGATACGCTCAAGAAATACAATTATACGCCCGATAAAAAGGTTGCCTTCATTGACGTTTCGATTTACGAAAACGTTAGCTGATTTATGTGATATGCGACAAAAATTCTAAGCGCACATTGGCAACTAAAATCTGATAAATGAAAATGAATAACATAAACTTTTCTTTATATTATTATATTCATTTAAAATGAATACTTGCCATTAAATATAACATACTTGCTATGAGGTAGGTACTATTCGTAGTTCTGAAAGGTGAAATCTCTTATTTATTTCAAGTTTAAAAATGTTTACTATCATAAAGACATTACATTCATACAATTGAATAAATCAAAACATTCGAATAATTCGCAAAGCGCTAATGAATTATACTTGCAAATATTGATCACAAATGTGTTAAGTGAAGTCTGTGCATAATCCTCAAGTCGTTGTTAACGCGTCCCTTATTAAGTCCTAGCAAAGAAAACGAAATAGAAATTTACATAAATTAAACGTAGCTTTAAACCTTTCGTCAGTTTACAAAGTGTGCTAATGACGGAGACGGCTTAAGGGCTCTCACGCGAACTGATATCGCGTGACGCTTTCAGAGTTACTTATTGTATTTTAAAGAAACATTTCGCGTAAAATATGAATTTATGATTTCTTTTTAAATTGAGTGACCAACAAGCACTGTTTAGTATTGAAGTATTTACTTTTGTTAAAACCGTTCAATGAAAATCTCGAATGATTACATTATTGATTACAGAGTATGTATAACTGTCATAAATTAAATAATATGTATATGTATTGCAGGATATTATGTAAATTGTACCTAATAATAAAAAAAAAAAACATTTTTTCTGTTTCATTATTATTTTTTGCTAGTTGTATGTTTGTCTATGTCTACTATAATTCTACTTTAATGTCTATTTTAATTTTAACAATTGTTAGTCAAAAAAAATCAAATAGTTACCAGTAAAATTATATTCTAAAAATATTTTAAAGTGGAATAATTTTAAACGTTCATCAACTGCTACAGAGGGTGTAATAATAAGCAAATGATGGCATGTAAAGCAGTCTGTGTAGCCAAGTTTGTTTTACTCATTTGAATTTTGTTTACTCCACTTGTTTTAATAACAGTCCTCCCGGCTGAGAATTAAGCTGGTTTTAATTCGCTGAATAAATTTACTTAAAAACTAAGCAATTTGCAAGCAACACCTCAAATTATTATAAGATTTCCAAATACTTGGACAGATTTAATAAGAATAACGCTTTTTCCATGCAATACGTAACCAAAAACAAAAAGTTTTAAGTAAAAAATAAGGTCAAAATAAAAAGAACAGAAATAACCTTAAGGTGATAATTCGGTCAGATTAATCGCTAAATGAATCTAATTTAAAATTGCGTTAGAAACAAAAAGTTGACTATAAATAGATTCTTCATTATTTAATTGTATAAAAAACTGGATTTCTTTTATATAAAAATAATTTATAGTTTGCAGTTTCTATCTGTGGCTAAATAGATTGTATCACAACTTCTGATCAATTTATAACTTTAGTTGATTATTTTTTGTTATTTACCGCCTTATAAAGAATATACGATATCAAAATGATTACATTTCATTGTAAATTTTTGTACTGGTTTAATTGCATAGTAATGGAGAAATAAAACTGTCTCTACACTGCAGGGGGTCATAGTATTTCACCTTATAAAATATACGCGTAGGTATATTGCCAAAATCTTTAACAAACCAGTCAATGAAAGTTATATTGAAAGCAGTTGCGTAAAAAATAACCGGATTACGCACATTTCGTTCTTTTTTCATCATTTCATAATATCGGACAATTTTACGCTACAATAGTTTACGCTGGCCTTGCTTTTTCTAACAATTGTGTAATTATTCGATATCAATGGAATATAAGTACTCTGATGTTTTCCTTAATAGATAGCTATATTTATCGATACTTAGACTTAAAATCTAAGCATGCACATAGTTATTAGTCGTAATAATGTAGAATTAAACGTTTCCATTTATAATAATGTGGTAAACAACGTTTCAATTCACTATATATTGACCAATCGGTAATAGTCTTACATTCTATTTTTAATGTAGTCTCCATTAAAATAATTGTCTATTTACAATTATATCACAACTTTGCTTGATCAATTACCCAGATAGTTGTAGATAGGTAATTATTTATTTATTTATTTATTTATTTATGCTTTATTGCTCTAGATAAATTACAAATCGAGACTTAGCCTAGGATACAATATAACAAACGGCGGTCTTATCGCTAAATAGCGATTTCTTCCAGACAACCGGTTGTACAGAGAGAAATTAAGTAAAGGATAGGAATAGGGCAGAGCACAAATAAATATATACATACAAATATAAAATAAATAGGTAATAATAATAAATAAAATAATAACAGCATAAAATACAAGCCACAAGAATGAGATTTAAATAATATACATATGTTCACAAATAGATACATACCTAGGAGAAGAAAAAAAAATATATATATACCTATATAAATATATATATAATAAACATAACTACTAGGGACATTGAGAAAGATAAAAATCACGAACCATATTTTTAAAAGTATTTATAGATTGAGCCTTCTTGATTGGATCCGGTAATGCATTCCATAATTTAATTGCACGAACAGTGAAAGAGTTATCCAGAAAGCTTGTATGGTGCGCTGGCATTATTAATCGGAGCTTTTCCGATGAGCGAACAGAATCTCCGTTCTCTCCTCTGAATACGAAATTGTCCTTGAGATATTTCGGTGTTTTAGGGTTAAACAAAACTTGATATAATAGTTGCAGCACGTGAGCATCCCGGCGAAATCGAATGGGTAGCCACTTGAGCTGAGAACGAAACTCAGAGACGTGGTCATATTTCCGTAGACCAAATATGAAGCGGATACAAAGGTTTTGGAGACGTTCGAGCTTATTTAATTGGTCTACGGTAATATTGACATAGCTTACATCGGCGTAGTCAAGTATGGGTAAAAGGAGGGATTGTGCTAGCAGAATTTTGGTTGGGATGGGAAGAAAATTTTGAAGACGACGGAGTGAACCAGCAGTTGCATACACTTTCCTACATACCTCCTTAATATGAAAGCTCCACGAGAGAGTGTTGTCAAAGTAAACTCCAAGGTTCCTTACAGCCTCACTATAAGGAATAGGTGTGCCGTGGACTAAAATAGGAGGAAGATTCACCCAGTTAACCCTTGCAATCAAAGAAGGACTGCCAACAATAATAACTTGTGTTTTTAAGGGATTCACTTGAAGACCATAATCCGAACTCCAAGTTACAATGTTGCTTAAGTCCTTGTTGACTGAAACGATTGCTTGGGGTAAATCATCAAGGGCAGATTGGGTATAGATTTGGAGATCGTCGGCATACATGTGGTAGTCGCACGTTAACTTGTTTGAAATAGTGTTAATAAATATGGAAAATAACAATGGCGAGAGGACTCCTCCTTGCGGGACACCAGCACTAACATCACACCATGACGACTCAACCTCGTCTATACGTATACGCTGACGACGCCCATGTAAGTAACTGTAAAACCAGTCATTTACTGAAGCCGATATATTTATAGAACTTAATATGCTCAGCAGTATATCAAAGTCGACAGTGTTAAATGCATTGCTGAAGTCCAATAATGTTAGAACCGTGAGCTTTTTATTATCCATTCCATGACGAATATCGTCGGTTATTTTAACAAGTGCAGTGGCCGTACTATGACCGGATCGGAAACCGGATTGGAAGGGATTAAGAAGATCGTGTAGGTTTAAGAATCTATGTAGCTGTTCATACACTAACTTCTCAAGGATTTTAGATAGGAAAGGCAGGATAGAAATGGGACGATAATCGGAAAAGGAAGATGGATTTATTTTCTTAGGTAAAGGGATAAGGTGGGAGTCTTTCCAGGACTTAGGAAAAGTACTAGTGGATAGGGAATGGTTAAGGATGTGAGTTATAACCGGGATTATGAGATCTAGGATGGGTAGAATCATTTTACGGCCAATACAATCGCTGCCAACAGCATTCGATGTAATGGATAATACACCCCGCCTAACATCATTTTCGCTAAAACATTTAAACACAAAAGGTGGATAGTTTGGTGCTGGTGTTTCTGAGACCGATTTTAATGTAAGTTGCTTATTTAAGTTATTAAGAACGGATGGGGTATTTGAAAAATGCTGATTCAGTAGTTCAAGATTTAAAGAAGCATTATTAGATATATTACGCTGCTTACCAATCCCCAACGTTTTCAGAAATTTCCATATTATGGGAGGGTCACCACTCTCTACAGAAGCATGGAAGTATCGTCTTTGTGCGTCTCTACAACATGTATTACAACGATTCCTTATCTTGTGGTACTTATCACGACTCTCGTCAGTCTTTGTCCGCTTAAACTTGCTCTTGGCTCTAGCTTTAGCTTTGAGTAAACATTTTAAATCTTCAGAAAGCCATGGAGCAGGTAAATGTTTAACTTTAATCCGCCGAAGTGGAGCGTGTACATCATAGATATTCGATAAACAGTTGTTAAAAAAGGCCACTTTTTCATTTACACAAGCGGAAGATAAGAGCGGAGACCAATCAATGTTACGGACATCGCGTTGGCGTGCATCAATATCAACTGCGTTAAAATTTCGACGAAGGATGAATTTAGGTTTTTCTTTAGGAGGACGGATATTACAGGACAGGTACAGGAGATCGTGATGTGAAAACGCGTCAGCAGGGAGCTGTCCGTGTTGATACACCAGATCAGGACAGGACATAACTATAAGGTCGAGGAGCGACGGAACGCAGTTTGGGACATGATGTGTGGAGTTGAGAGGAAGGAGGCTAAGGTTATGCGAGTCAACAATAGACAACAATCTACGAGAACGGCTATCCTTCTTAAGGAGGCATGTATTAAAGTCTCCCATAAATATGCAATTATTGTATGAAGGAACAAGTTTATCGAATATTGAATCTAAAGAGGAAAAATAATCAATTAACAAGGAAGGACTATAGAAAACGCCAAGGAGAACTTTGCAATGGGACAGGATGATTTCTAGGATAAGGTGTTCTGCAGCATCGGAAGGAGGAGGTTGGGGTGATTGAGAAATAACAGAATAGGGAATGTGGGATCGAAGATAAATCGCAACGCCCCCACCAGTTTTACCAATGCGGTCGTTGCGAATAAGATGATAGCCTGGGAGAGAATAGGAGGACGAAGGTAAACAGGGCTTAAACCAGGATTCAGATATTAGGATTGCGTGGATATTACTTGACTCGAACGATGTAAGCATGTCTGAGTAGTGAGCCGGGATGCTTTGCGCGTTAATATGTACTACGTTGAAAGTTTTTGGGCTATCAGAGAATACATTGGAAAGTGCATCATTAAGAGGGACAAAACTTGTGCTAAAATAACTACCTTCACTGTCAGAATCCGTGCTAAGTGACACAAAGCTATCACTGGATGTATCAGCAACAATCGACATTACCAAAAAACAAACGAATATATAAATATTTTTGAATAAAAATGTAAGTAATTATATATATATATATATTTAAAATAGACTAAATAAATATTTTATAGGGCTTATAATTAAATATACTAAATACTAAATTTAAAATAATGTTAGTTTGTACAGACCAGCATCTGAAAGAAATATATTTTTAACATTGTGCAAAAAGACTTGTATCTATGACAGTAAATTAGAATGACAGTTGGAAGAAAGAAGTAATGCTTGTCACTTGTCAGTGGTAAATGTAAACAAAAATATTCTAGGTTTATTCCTCTGAGTTCTATGTAGGGTGATGGTGAAATTAATATTTAACTACCAGCATTAAAATAAAAGCAATATATATAGTAAAATAGAAGATATAAAAGAGAATAATATAATAAGTTATATTATTACAAGTGACAAGTACTTATATAAGTGACTAAATAAATATTACTGACAAGCAACTATTTAACAAATTGTTATCAAATATTAACAAATTATGTTTGATACTAATAATGTTACAAAATGAAAATAAAAGGAGAATAAACAAGATTACTTAATCAATTAGTCCAAAATACATTTCGACTAAACTTTACATTTCGTGCAAATCAAATTCGTCAAAACGTGACAAATCGCAATATTATCTACGGGGATTAAATTAATGAGATCAGTACCCTACCGTCGAACTGTGCTGCCATGGGAAAAGTAAACACAGGGGAAACCAGGATATTATGTTTATTCTGATCCATAATTAGCTAGCAAACATATGCACGTAAAGAGTATAATAAAAATTACTAACGGGGACATCGTTGAGGGAAATTTCATAATTATTAAAATTAGCTGGTCGAATGAGTTAAGTCGATTATGTAAATTTTATACAGGGTGTCCCACTATTGGTATACTAAGCGCGAAGGAACTTGTAGTTTTGCATACACTGATCACGTAAAAAATACTTAAAAAAAAATTACGTCCAAAATTTTTTGCTAAATTTTTCCTGAAAATCCATATTTTCTTCTCTAGCTTCTCGTAGCCGGCATATACCGCTTCTCTAATATGAGCATTTTATCTATGAAAACATAATCTTAAACGATAGCTCACGTGCTGGTGGCAAAGTTGGGCGGCTCGCTTGTTATGGGTGTAGACATAGAGTTTTAAGAATTCATCTATTTGAAAAAAAATGCGTCTGGAATTTTTTAATTATTTTTTACGTACTCAGCGTATGCAAAACTATAACCTCCTTTGAGCTTAGTATACCAACAGTGGGACACCCTGTATAATTTTATTTCAGAGAAACAATTAAGCTCATTAGCTAAATTATAAAATTACAATATAGCGCAGTCGATATAAAAACATTCCCAATAATATTTTCTCAAATCAAAGAATAACAAACTCATCTACAGATTACCACACTCTTATAAAACTATAAAAGCAAACAAACAACGAATTAATACAAAAAAAGAAAGCCCTCCGTCACCGTGGTCCAATCGGCCATTCAGCACGCGGCGAGGCCATAAAATTAAATAAACCCGTTATTTTTCAGGCTGAGGAATGTGCGGTCGGACGGACGGTCAATAGGGCGGTACGATAACGGCGCACATTTGTAAAGATTTTGCCCGGCCGACCAAGAATCTACCGTGGCCATACGTTTGCATAGAGCTACGAATGCTACGAGTGTAAAACTAAATAGAACTTTTAACGTATATTTTCATTCGTTCGTTCAAATACGTAAATTTCATGAGTACAGTCCCTACTCGTGGTATAAAAAAATTTCATGAATTATTTTCATCTAATTATTGTGCTGTTTCTTTATCACAACAATGTTATAGATGCATCAAACAGTTACGTTTAATAATAATATCAAATAACAAATAAATTGGTTCAGAAGAAACAATGAATATTTAAATAAAAAATGAAACTTTCAGAAAAGTAGTAGGCGAAATTGGCTAGCACCTTGACAATAATAATTTAGCTATTGAAAAGTAAACCATCCAAAGAGACACGCAACACCACCTATCGAGAGTTGCGCGAATAATTTAGATACCAGTAAACTACACACTAAGTATTTTTATTCTAAGACTAGCTTCCGCCCGCGACTCCGTCCGCACGGATGTCGGTCTTCGCGTGGATGGTTTATTTTCCATTTTGAGTAAATCTGACAATGACATCTTATAAATCTATTGGACCCAAATACGGCTAGGCCTATAATAATATGCAACGTGTGTTCGCGGTTCAACAGAACAACGTCTATGGATAAAACTGAAAAATTAAGATTAATTTTTTTCTACTTATTTTTCCAGGATAAAAAGTATCCTATTTTACGCCCAGGATAATAAGGTTTAATTATACCAAGTTTCATCGAAATCGAACCGTTAGTTTTCACGTGATGTCTTCACATACAGACAGACAGACAGACAAAAATTTTTTTAATCACATATTTGGGTTTGGTATCGATCCAGTAACACCCCCTGCTATTTATTTTTTCAATATTTTCAATGTACAGAATTGACCCCCTCTACAGATTTATTATATGTAATAATAGATTTTTATCGATGAAGAGAATTCTGCCTATGAGCTTTGCTGTACCCAATCTTATTTTTTTAAATCATATATTAAAATCCAATATCATCACAATTATGATTGTTTCAATGGTAGAGTTGGATTATGTATTTAAATAGCTCATTTATTTCTTTTGTTTTAATTTTGTAGGGGCTTGTTATATGCGGGTGTAATAAAAGATGAATAACTACACAAAGGTTATATTTCAATAACTACATATATTTATTCGTTGTCGTCGCTACAATTTCATCGAATAGAACTGTCTGCTCTATTTTTTTCATAACCACTGACGGTTTATTTCGGATAATCTGCGAATAAATGAAAATTGATTTTAAGATTGTGCCGCCCTGAGCCAGAACGTTGACAAATAATACGGCTCTATCCACCAACGTCCGTTCCACACCCTTATTATGTTTGTATTCTTTGTTCATTTGCAGTAAACGAAACTTTATCCAGTTTACTTAAACCACAGATTTATTATTATATTGTTTTATGTAACAATTTTATATATGTACCTGTCATAGGTATACCTATCTAAAATTCATGAAACGAGCAAAATATCACTTAAAAATCTAACCTACAATGGGAAGCTAGCCTGTAACAAAAAATTTGTTCACTAGAAAATAAAAAGTATAGAAAAATCAAGGGGGTGTAGGGTGTCAATTAGGCGCGGGGAGGCTACACGTGACGTTACTCATCTACATCACGAGTATCGCTGATGCAAATTTAAATACAGTTTAAAATCTACTTTTTTGTAACGCTCAATTTTTTCGTAGCGGTCGCGGCTGGCAGATGTTTACTGTATATAATTATTAACTAACTACGCAAGATAAAACTAAAAAATAAATATTATACCTATATTAAGTACTTATATAAAGAAATCATGCGAAATTTATGTTTACATAGCACAGAATAACTATTTTGAAAACTGGAAACAATATCTTTTCTTGTTCCAAATTATATAGCCCTGAAATATATTTTAACAATTCTGAACTTTCTTTGTGCATGCATAAATCGTGAGCGGAATCGTTAATTATATTGAAGAGATAAATTAAATGCACATTACCCTTTGTAATGCGAACACCGCACCGTCGCATAAAGGCACATTATTCAATTATAAAAATTGAATGATAGAACTTAAAGCTCGCTGAATGGCGTAGGAATTATGCAGCGTGAACGAATTACTTCACGAAACTAATTGTGAAAATAAAAAGGATCCATAAAAAAAAGATTGAATTCGTGGGAATTTAACGGTGTTTAATGAGTTGTATAAAAAATATTTCAACTACACAATAATGTAAGAGGGACGTGATTAAGTTTGGGGCTTAATATCCGGCGGGAAGGCGCAAGACATAAAATGCAGTTTGGCTTGTAAAATAGGGATGCCACTGCTAGGGTAACAGTTCATGACTTTAAGTCGGTGTAAGAAAAACATCAAATGGTCAGATTATTTTAGGGACTTTTGGATTTAGTGTATTAATTAATTAATTATTGGTCAGACTTTTTATTTTATAATATTCGCATACATGAAAATGTCTTTAAAAAACAAACGACCATAACATATTTTCTCATTAATCTTTTCTAGGAAAATATTTACAGGAAAACTTTAATGCAGTTATTGTTAATGAAGGTCCATTTTTCAGGTCAATTTTAAAAACTTGTGCGTGTCAACCCTACTAATTTGTCGCAACCAGTGGCTAGTAGTGTAGAGGACAACGTACAAGGGGCGCATCGTACGTATAGAAACACTATAAAATTACCGCACGCAAACCATTTTGCACCTTATATCTATACAAATCTCAGCACTCATGGAGGGAATTAAATCTTCTGTTTGTAAGGGGACGTGTGTATGACGTTATAAAATAAAATTGAAGCCGCAAGGGCGCACGGATCTAATTAAATGATAAGTATGATATAAGATTAATGTCCTGTACTAAAGAGATCACAGACTAGAATGCTTAATGTTTTGCGTTTACGATTTTGTAGAATTCATTACGATATGAATATGAAGTGATTCTTTCAGTGAGGCAAGACATCTAAATTCTATTTATTTTCAAAAAAAATATATATATACCTGCTTAAAACGTATCTCATAAGCATACAGTAATTAGTAATTACAAATACCTTGTATTATGACCTTCAATAATTTGAATTTATATTATTTTTATAATTTATACTTTGTATTGTTACTTCTTGATGGAACTGCATTTTATAATAACATCATCATCAGGTATGATGTTTCGAAACCGGTCATAATTTTTTGTAATAAAAATCTAAATAAAGTGGAATTAGTGAAGCTTGCGCTTGTGTGTTTCTTTACTACCTATATTACATTTATAAATATTATGTAATGACACTGCAGTTTTTATTACATTTATTTTAGTTTATACATCATAACAATACCATTACCATAATCCAGAGTTTATTCGACCGACTCTTTCTCACGACACTTATAATAATCTTTATTTATTTTGCGGTTCAATAGCAAAGCCAAAACTAATGGAGTGTAATCCCGATTGCGTATTAACACCAGAATAAAATTATAGGGGACAATAGAAGAATCAAATCGTAATGTGGTTACTGCAGATTGTGTGCGACATAGTATTTGATTATACAGAAGTATGTACCTACCTGATTAAACATTTAAGATTAAGGCTATACTATGTACACAACATATTTTGGAAAAATGTAGAGATAGAGAAATGTATAGGTAGATATAAAACTTACTGTCCGTTCTTTATTATCGATTTATTGATATAATGCGCAAATTGTTTTAAAATCACAACTTTTCTTGAGTTTATATATATAGATATGATATACTCCAGTATATCATATCTTTAATAATAGCAATTCGTAGATATGACAATGTACGTGTTTTTTTTTTTTTTTGGTCTTTTCCTGAACGAGAGCAACACCGTAGAGGTAGCTAGATTACGAGCTTTATATATCTTAAATATCGTGATATTGCAACGTTTACCCAATAAAAATATCACTGGTGTTCAGGATATCAAAACCATAAGTAACGCATGATTCCGGATTATACACATTAGAGGGTTGGCGAGTGGTGATTGTGACCGATCGTCGAGTGAGCTGACACGTGCTATTTAAATTAATTGGTAATTTCTTAAATTTGGTGTGAAAGTTTAAATGCCCTGTAGATAGAGCTTTCACTAGAAATTCTTAAGTTGATATTAAAAAATACAGACAGATAAGGTTTTTATTGATTTAAAACAAAAATTAAAACACTCTGATATTAAAGAAAAATTAAAAAGAAAAACAAAGTGTATAAAATAAGACTATTTTTCATCTCTACATTAACATAAATTTCTTTTAACTATTTAAGATACCTACTTACTCACAAACAAATACACAATTACATAGAGAGTGCAAATCCTCATTTTTATCATCGATAAAGTTTGTATAAAAGGAGTATCGTGTACTCCATGCACTACATTTTACAGACCGGTAGTCGAAATGCGCGCACGCGCCGCGCACACTCCTGCCCTTTATCTCATAGATCGCGAATGCAAGTGACGCAGCATTCAGGGATCTCTCTCATCGCGATATTTATGACTGTGCTCTTATTGTGAGAAACCGCAGGCCCATATGTAATGCCGTTTGCGTAGTGGGGTAATGGCCCGCAAGTTTTTAGGTTTTCAATATTGAAAAATAGCCCAACACTGTTCAACTCTTACATAGGTACCATGATTTACTTTTAATATAATTGTGTATAACGTCTGGAAATCGTTTTCATGCTCAAATACATATTGAACTTATAAAAACATTCATAAAAATGTTACTCTTAAATTTAACTTGGACGAAGTTTCGCTACTAGGGTGATTGCGCTGGTTTTCGTCCAGTTATGGGAGTTGCCAACTTTGTGATGCGAAATAAATATTTTGGAGCACCCTTCCTTAAACATATAATATTTTTATTTAGTCCTTATATAGTCTTCTTTAAGATAATATTAAGTGAAAATAAATCATTTTGACGTATCTTTTTATTTAAATTATTTTCTGCAAAAGTAGGGTAAATGCTAGTTTTCGTCCAAAAAAACTGGTTTTCGTCCTAGTGTAAGCTAGTTTTCGACCACCGTGTAGAAAAAGGAGGGTAGGTCAACTATTAAGTTAAAAACCAATTACAGGTAAATATATACTTTTATTTAATCAACATCACAATTTCTCACTACCTTACAGGTTTAGTTTTACTAATAATAATCAATATAACTAGTCAACACTGAGATCTATGTAGCACTTGGCAGTCTTTATATGCGTTAGTGATGACTGATTAATCATTCGTAAATTCGTAATAAAGAAAGGAATGCGTTACTTACAATGTAAATGAATAAAGTAATAATTATAGGACTGAGAAATTACATCAAAAAACAGAAATATTCATTCTAATACTTTGTTTATCAAATGAAACGTACTATATTAAACACAGCCATAATAATACGTTTTAGCTACTAAAATAAACTATACTATACCTTACTGAACTATGCATTATTGTCTTACTGATGCCTTTATTCTTTAAGATTCTTCAGTGTACGTAGCGTTTTTTTTCTAGCTTTCTTAGACTCCTTCGAGGCCATCTAAAAACAATAAGATCTTTCTTAGGATACGTTGAGTAAGTAGAATAAAAAAATATTGCATTGGCAAAACAGACCTAGAATAAAAGATGATACTCAAGTGAATGATAATCAAGAAAAATACAGTGTATTATGTCTGACCTACCCCCATTTATGCCACGAATAATTGACTCTACTTCACATAAGGAGAATGATACATGACTGAATGAATGACAATATTAGGTACCTACAACACTCTGGCCCTCACCAATTATTTATAAGGAAGATACTGAATAGAAAACTTTTCAATACGTAAAAAAGACGAAAAGTACTGCAAAAGAATAGCCATTTTTAATTTTTGTCCACTCCAATACTCATTCATGGACGAAAACTGAAACGTTTAAAGCTAAATTTAGTTTTCGTCCACTTCTTTAAATATTTTTTTATTTTGGCAGCACTGACAAAGCAGTGGACGGAAACCAAAAAATCTAAACTAATAGCAATAAAGATCACTTCGGGAGAAACTATTCGGTATTTTAAAGGTCCGATACAGTAAAAAGAACCTAACAAATATTCACGTAGCTGTTTGAGTTTTCGTCCACTTGGACGAAAACCAAATATTTTGAGAATTTGGTAACCTAGTATCCGTCCACTTAATTTTTCGAAGAGTATTATAAAAAAAGTATGATAAACACTTCTAATTGCGTTTAATAGGCTTATAACTAAACATACGTACCAAAAACATTACGTTAACTAGCTAAAACAGTGATTTAACTTACCATGAACTTTTCTCGCCGGCAAATTTTTCTCTCGCGCGATGACATCTGCAAGGCACGGATGGGAAGCGGCCACTTTTACGTTAATTTTTTGAACTCTCTTCTTGTCAAATCAAATTTTGATGTTGATAGTTTTGTTGCTTACACATTAAGGACCGTAAAAAGTGCAAACTTGCGCGGGAAGGTAGGTTTGTATTCAAGTTTTACGCACGTGATTGTAGCAGGTCAGTCAAATGGACGAAAACCGAAACTGGACGGCAAACCAGCGCAATTACCCTATATTATTTACTGGAACAAAATAAGGAAATCACATTTACTTCGCGAGAAATCGTCCATAATGAAGAAACGGAAATAGTGCAGCAGACTAAACATTATTATATGCATCATATTACAGGCAGTTGCTGTAAAATTGGATGTTATGCTACCGCTAATTATTACGGGGATTTAATTACAGCGTACTCGCTTGCAACGGTAGCAATGCAGTTATTATCAATAATTACCCTAAATTGAATACTCCTTAATTTAAACTATGAAAAACGTTAGAGTAGGTATATTTTAATGTTCACACACGTGCGAACTAAATGTTTTATAGAAGTAAGCGCCTAATGGCTAACACTTAAAGTGAATAGGAAAATAGAAAAATATGTTTATGGAGCATTTTCTTTTAATCGAGATATAACAAGGAATAACTTCATATTTTCAGCTAGTAGAGAAATATTTTTCTAGGTTACGAATTACGATAGTCGATACTTAGGTGCCTATATTATGTAAGAAACATATTTATAATATTTATAATAATAATTACAACAAAAAAGAAAAGAAAAAACATTTAAAAGTAGGTTCGTATCGAGGTAGGTAATTAATCTCTATAGGTAAACGCTGTTTGTTGAAATTCAAACTTAGCTTATTTACATCTACACGAACTCAAAATACCACTCCTTTTTGAAGACAAAACACTGGTCACAATAAGAATAAGAATGCGTAATACAAAATAGGTTATAGAACCAACTCATAAGAATTATGATTTAAATACAATGTAATCTTTGACTGTGTCTTTGACTCACTACTAAGGCTTATCTAACAATTGCTTCACTTAGCAACCACATTCTATTTCTACCGAAGTATAACATGTATAATCTTATGATTATAGTAGATACGCAATGTATAACCGTTATAAATTAAGGGCAACTTTTGGTCTGATGTCGATTTATAGCGACGACTATAAATCGACATCAGACCAAAGGAGCCACTGTTGGTCAGCTCCCAGGGGTGTCATCGAAAACTAATTTATTGCTTTCTTACGAATTGATCTATGTATGTACTATCTACAGCTAAGTTTGCTTTCCAAGAATCACATATTTTCTTTAATCGTGTAACAATCATAATTCTTAGATCCTTATAATACTACGGAAAATTCCCGATTACCTACTGGCAACAAAAACTAATTCGCTGAGTATTAGATGTTTATTGTTAGATTACAGAGCCATAAATCTTTATATGGATTTCAAATATGTCAAAGAATACCGTGAAAACTTTTCAACACATGTTCGCTGCAAAAGAAAGTTTTAAGTACAGGAACGAGCGATCAATCACCAACAATGCTGGCGAGGTGCACCCTTGAGGAAAAAACTTGAACGGGTGTTACTGATTTATTGGCGTAGTTAGAATTATCGCCATTTGCAATTCTTGCCGTGGCGGGTTTAGCAAACAACTTATCCAGATAACGACTTGTGTGCGGGCGAGACGCTTTGAAACTCGCATTCTTTCGTAACTCCCGGGAATGCTACAATTGTCAGACGTTTGATTTCATTGTGTACGTTAGATGCGAATATGCGATGGTGTATTGATGTATTTCATTTGTACATTGTAAATATAAACAATGTAAATGTACGTTGATTATTAATTTCCCTACTAACTTTTTAAAAGTACAATCGCTTAAGATGCAAATACAACTAAGAAAACATTTTCGTTCCGCATTAACCCTATATCGATTATCTTAGATATTATAATTTAATCACACACAACAAACACCTAATTGAAGGTTACATTACAGTCACAATCACAACATTGTACACCGAAACGGCCCCAAGACACTCGTCTAGTAAATGATCTTACCGACTCGTAATCACCCTTTACGAGTGTGAACACCAGAAGTTGGAACGGCGGTCGTCAAGACCTCAAGACATTAAAGTGGATGTAATGTCGCCGCGGACTCCTACTGGAGCCCGATTATCTTAAAGTTAACCCTGTCGTTACCAACCTTATTTGCGGTCGCGTTGCGCTCTACGTTTACGGTAAGAACGCGTTCACACTGGTGACTGGGTACATTGTAAAACCATTAGGCTATACTTGTATGGGTAGCTAACTGTTATTGAAAAGTCTATTCGTAATCTCGTTATAATATTTTATCCTACTATAATTATAAAAATTTTAAAAATATATCGCCCTTTCAGCTATGTCCATGATAATAATCTGAATATTTAATTTACTTGCGCTCATTACCTTTCCGAGAATTTTCTCCTATCCTTAAAAGCTAGGTATATAATATTATTAAAAGCATCTCGTAGACAATTGATCGGAAAAGCAATGTGATCACATCCCTTTATTGGATTAGTAGTGACCGAAGCATCGCAAAGGTAGTTACATAGTTTTCTGAATGGGAAGAGACTCCGATGGCCGCTTTGTGCCGCTACCGTGCTATTTGTTCGATATTGGTCGTTTATGTTCCACACACGTCAGCTTCAATTACTTCCAACATTGTTCTAAAGTGCTACGTATTTGTTTGTTTTTCAAGGGGCTTTAATTTAAAGATACATTAGGGTTTAAAAATATATTTAAAATACGAATATCGGTGCACATTTTAAATTCTGTAAAATATTACAAAACTGAGAAAAATACTTGATAAATATCTTAGTTTTTAACCTCTGCTATTACTCGAGCATATTCTTCCCCTCGAGCAACATCTTTGTTTATGTCCGTGACAGCGTTCCCAAGTATATGTTTTTCATACTCAGTCATATTAAAATTGGAATTGCACGTTTCAACGATACCGTAACAGCCGACTCTTGTCGGACCAGAGAAAAATCTGGTTCCGTAGTGAGGGTTTGATGTATAGCTGTTTACTATAACGTAATCTCCATACATCGCCTGAAGAATATTATCGACGAATTCATTAATAGACCACGCCATAGCTAAAGTTGCTGAATCTATACCGAGTTTGTGGTTTATAACTTCCATACCTGCTTTTTTTACAGGCCTCGTTAATGTATCAGCTTGACATGGATCCACTTTATAATGGGAAGGAGTAATGTTTGAAAACAATGGTATAATGGTTTGATCAGAATGACCTCCGATAACTGGTATATGCAAATGCCGCGGGTTTACGTTTAATGCTTTAGAAGCAAAGGCTCTAGCTCTACATGTATCTATGTGAGTGATACCAAATATTTTGGCCGCATCGTAAGCACTGTATCTAAATAACAATGAACTTGCAAGAGGTATAATTGAATTAATAGGATTAGTTGAAATAGCTAAAAATGCATCTGGGTTTATATCAGCCATTGTTCTGCATAGTTTTTGAACGGAAGGTGCATTAACTTCCAGCATTTGATCCCTTGTATATCCGGGTCTTCTTGGTACTCTAGATACCATTATAATAAGGTGGGAGAAGCGAATCGAAGCAGGAAGAAAACTATTCCCGCTATAACTTGTTATTACAGGCCCTTTCGGGATTTCACTTAGTTCAGCACCAATACGTAATACTTTCTCATCATCATCGTATAGATTTAGTCGGGTTATATATCTGTTCTGTTTCAAAAGTAAGGCCAAATTTGAGCCAATTTCATTAGCTGCTCCGACAATGGACACTTGAGCATTTCTTTTCTGCTCCATATTTATAAAACATCTCTTCGATAAGAGACTCTTCAACGCAGCAGAACCACGACACCACATTGTAAAAATATATGCGTATAAAAAATATTTCACAGAATTTAATTTCTTACCGACATTGTTATTCTGTCAGGTGATTCAACAAAAAGCATTATCAGTTTAGAATTTATCATAGAATAAAAATACCAGCAATAATAAGAAATGTTCTAACTTATCTATTAATTTATGAAGTGTTCTACAATTACAATGGTATTTTTATTATTATCTATGGCTTTCAAATAAACCTGTGAAATAAACACAATCCTGCCAATTCAAAGTCAAATTCATAGTTTTCCATCTAAATAATATCAAGAAATAAAAATAATACACGCAATGGCTCTAACCAAGCAGTTATTTAAATTAATAGCGAACAGAACATTGACTCGGAATTATCACGTTACAGTGGTAGGTGGTGCTAGTGATGTTGGACAAACTATTGGTCTACTTCTAAGAACTAATCCAAACATAAGAAAATTAGTTGTTCATGATACACTTGATAAAACGTCCGGAGTTGTTTTAGATCTCTCGCATGTACCAGTCCATTCAGCATTACAAGGTTACACGGGCGAGGATACCTTAGACAATGCCTTGAAAAATACAGACATTGTAATCGCAGCCAGTGGGTCCCCCGAGAAACATGGCATAACTGAAAAAGAGAGATTCAATCGAAATGCTGAATTTATCAGAAGATTGTGTCTGAAAATAGCTAAATTACGACCAATGCCATTCGTAGGAATAACAACTGAACCATTAAATACTCTCGTGCCTATGGCGTCCGAATTATTGAGAAACCACGGAGATTACAACCCGAAGAAACTATTCGGAATAACAGCCGTGGGTGCAATGCGAGCGCAAGCTTTATACGCTTCGGAAAACAATTTCAATCCAGATGAATGTATTGTCCCAGTCATTGGTGGGCATTCTGATAAAACGCTCCTGCCTTTAATCTCTCAATCAAAACCCCAATGTGAAATGGATGAAAAGAAAGTTCGGGAATTTGTCAATAAAGTTCGCAAAGTTGGTGAATTTAGCACGAACTCGAAGAAGGGTTGGTCACCTACACTTTCCGTTGCGTACGGAGCTATGTTGTTCACGCAAGGAGTTCTAGATGCTTTAGATGGCAGATTGGCCAAAGTAAACGCGCTTGTTGAAAACAATGATTTTGGTACTTCTTTTTTCTCTGGTCTGGTCAACATCGATCAAAACGGATTTTGCGAAATGAAAAGATACACTAGTATCACGCAACTTGAATGTAACTTATTAGAACAAAGTATTATCGAATTAAGAAAAGACGTAACAAGGGGCAAAAAAATATTAGAACTTGCATAAATTTTCAATTTAGAAGTGTATCCAAATAAATAAAAATACAATATACCAACGTATACGTTTTATTGACGTAAAACCCTGGATTCACAAAAAGTAACATTAAAGGAAAACTTAATCATATCACAGAGAATTAATTACTTACATTCATTAATTACCAAATCATTCACATTTTGTACTACACATAAGTCTACAAAGATATACAATAATAATACTTATTTCTAATTAGTTAAGAAATACTTGAACACTTTTTATACTTATTTAATTTTGGTTTATAATGTATTCTACCCTTAAATGTGATCCAAAAATAACATTCTGTATTGGATTTATGGAATAATTTGATTAACTAAAAATAAAGCCATTCTTAAGAAATTGGACATTTGTTCATTTGACCCTTTTGAATTTTTCTATAATATCATTTGAGAATATCCTATCATTTGATTTAACCAAAACAACATTAT